>JRUC01000391.1:0-22332 GCA_000806385.1 Leptographium procerum
CCTTTCCTCCCTCTCCTCCAATGTGCACCTCTGCCAGGTGCGACAGCAGCGCCATCGTCCGCTGCAGCTCCGCCGCGCACGTCTTCTCCTTCAGCTCGTCCCGCCGCAGCCCGTCGATCCACCCGTTCAGCGCCCGCTCCACCGGCTCCAGCTCGAACAGCGCCCCCTCGAACCGCCCGAACCGCGCCGTCGAGCACCGCCCCATTGCCCCCGCAAACCGCGAGCACATCGCCGCCACCCATGTCAGCTTGTCCACCACATCGCATCCCGCCAGCACGTCCTCGCCGTGCTCGAGCTGCTCGTCTTCCTCCGGTCTTTGTCCTTGCTGCTGAGGCTCTTGTTGTTGCTGCTGCTGCTGCTGCTGCCGCTGCTGCTGTCGCTCCCGCACAAACCCCCCCACCAGGTTCGCCTTGAACGCCAGCCGCCGGAACCGCAGCAGCGCCAGCACCGCCTTCCCGTCTGCCTCCACGTACGCGTCCGGCAGGAACAGCCGCGCAATCGCCAGGTGCTCCTCCGCCTCCTGCGCCTCCATCCGCCGCAGCTCCAGGTCGATCGTCTTCACCTGCGCCTTGGCCGCCGACAGCTGCAGCTTCAGGTTCAGGTCCATCATCGCCCGCGACTTGCTGCTCAGCTGCTCCGACTCGTTCTCCGTCACCGCGTGCGACGCCCGCATATCCTCCAGGTCCCCTTGCAGGCCCGTCACCATCTGCCGGAATCGCGACAGCGCGTACTCCATGTCCTCCAGCGCCTCCTCCTGCTGCGCCGCCCGCCGCGCCTGCTCCACCACCACCGCCGCCTTGAAGTCGATCTCCTCCTGCAGCTCCCGCTCGTTCTGCACGTGGTTGATCTCCAGCTCGTCGTTGATCTCCTTCAGGCTCTCCAGGTCTTCGATCACCGCCTTCAGCTCCTCCATCTGCTCCGCCTGCCGCATGTTGCGCTCCGTCAGCTCCATCATCATGTCGTCTGCCGCCTGCGCCGCGTCCAGCTGCTGCCGCAGGTCCTCCACCGCCGCCTCGCTCTGCGCCAGCCGCGCTGCCGTCGCCTCCTGCTGCGCCCGCAAGCCCGCCGCCTCCGCCACCTCTTCCTCCAGCCCCTTGATCTGGTCCTGCAGCTCTTCTTCCTGCTGCTGCGTCATGTCTCGCAGCCGCAGCAGCGCCGCCCGCAGCCGCTCGTTGTTGCGCTCCATCTGCAGCCATCCCGCGCTCGCCTTCTCCTCTGCCGTCATCCCCTCGCTCATCTCCGCATTCTCCAGCCGCAGCTCCTCTACCTCCACCTCCAGCTCTTCGTTCTTGAGCTTCACCGCCTCCAGTTCCGCCTTGTACACTTCGGCCGTCTCCTCTGCCATCTCCCGGTCCAGTGTCGCCAGCTCCATTGCCGTGTCGTGCTCCGCCTGCAGCGTCTCGATCGACTCCAGCCGCCCCTCTGCCTCCTTCACCTGCCGCCGCAGCTCCGCGTTCTCCTGCTGCTGCGGCTGGTACTTGGCCTGCATCTTCTGGATGATCCCTTGGTACTTGTCGCACTCCGCTTGTACCTTGTCCAGCTGTTTGATCTTGTCCCGGTCCTCCAGTCGCTTCCGCTCTAGCACCCGCAGCTTCGCCTTCAGGTCTTCTATCTCCCGATGAGCCGCCGCGTTTGCCGCCGTAGACCGTCCTGCTGCTGCCGACGATGTTGCTGATGTTGCCGGTGCTGCTCCTGCTCCTGCTCCTGTTGACGATGCCGCTGTCGCCGCCGCCGCCACCGCCCGCTGCCGTGTCGTTGCCGCTGTCCCAGACGCTGTCAGCCTCTCTAGAGCCGCTGCTCTAGTCCGGACCGGGCTCCTGGCCGGCGGAGACAGCACCTCCTCGTCGCTGCTCTTCGGCGGAGATGTGATGCGCCCGTCGATGCTCGTTCTGCCGCCCCGCGCCGCTCGTACACGCGCGGCGCTGCTGCTGCTGCTGCTCTCGTTGCTCGCAGTCCGCATCCCGGGCCGTCCAACTCCGCCCGTCCCTCCCAGCCCTGACACTCGGCCGCCGCCCGCTATCCGCGCCTGCACGCCACTGACTGACCGTGGCGTGGCCGATGCTGCTGTTGACATCGATGTCCGGTTGGCTGTCCGTGATGCCGGCACTGACGGCGGACCCATAGACGTCCGTGATGTGCCCATAGACATGCGGTTATTTCGGCTGATGCTGGTCGACGAAGCACGGCCGCTGCCCACCCCGACACCGGCATTCGAAGGAGTCCCTGTCCGAGAGGGCACCGCGCTCGAAGGGGCTGTTCCCAGCTGTTTCGTCGGTGACTTTGACGGCGACTGCTAAAATACAGGCGAAAAAAAAAGAAATTGGTCAGTCTCAGCAAGCTCGTAGTTGTTAGCACCAGGATACACTCACCCTAGCAATGCTAGATGGCCTTGATCGCGGCCCAGGGCTGGGGCTGGGTGCGTTCAGGCTCATCCTCCTGGCCAGCCCGGCATCCGCTCCAATTCCACTCGTTCTGGTGCCCGCAACTGTCGCGAACACGCTGCTCGGTCGGCTGCCAGTCGTCGTCTTCCGGCCAGTACCAGTCGAGCCCACTGACGAATGCCGCGCCGCCGATACTGCTCTTGGCTGCTGCTGCTGCTGCTGCTGCTGCTGCTGCTGTTGCTGCACCCGCGGCTGTGTCTCCTCGCCATGGTTGGTGTCGTCCTCCCCATCCTCATCGCCGTCATCGCCATCTGACCCAGCAGCCACTACAGTCACGGCACTCGGACGCAAGAACATGCCACGGCCCATGGCACAGTCAAAGTAGCGCTCGCCCTGAACGCTGCCATCGTTCTTGCCTGTCGTTGATTCTAGCTCAACACCCACCCAGTCGCCTGGGGCAAAGAGCGTCTGGCCTGCAAATCGAATGGTTCCCCTACGGCCATCGCCGAGCAGGACCACCTGCCCAACGGCGACCTCCATCTCTTGTCTATATCCGTAGACGCGTAGCTGAAAAGGCGTCGGGCATGAGTTCTGCAAAAGACTTGTACACGAGATTTGAGAAAAGATCGGGAGTCGGCACGCAAGCAGCTATGCTCCAGCTGTTTTTTGGTCCGCACTCTTTGAGTTGGCGAGTCTGGTTCGCTGGTCGTCTGTGTAAAGTCGCTCTCGCTCTGTTGTCGTAGAAAAAGGAGTAACGGCCTCAGAGAAGCTGCACGCGTTAGGATAGGCCTAGCTAAACTGGGCCAAAAAGCCGCCCACAGCCTGTCACACTATTGGCTGCTAGAGCCCGGGAGATCATTGGTGCAAACTAACTACTTTAGCATTAGGTATCACGTGTGGTCAGCTTTATCCAGGCACAGCCACGAGCCGTTGTCCGCAAATCAAAACACGATGACTTCATCGACTGCTTCCAAAAAGATGTGTCAGGATAGATATGAGCTGGTTTGGCATGGTTCATTCTGAGTTTGGAAAATCCAGAACTCTCGAAACCAAGTTAGGCACACTGGAGAAGCAGCGAGAATATATGACCACTCTGCCGATTGAGTGTGCTTCTTTGCTTTGCACTTTCCACATCTGTTATGTCGATACATTGAAAAAGTCTATTGCATATCCCACTTTCCGTGTACTAGAATTAAGATCTGCCCCATTTATTTTCAAAGGAAGGAAGCTAGAGATTCTCTTTCCTATCTCGGAATAAAGAGGGCAGTATGTCTGTTCTTGCCATTGTTTCGACAGACTGAGCCGAACGATTACTCTTTCTCATATCATATGTTTTGGTCTCTTCCCTCTCGTGCGCTTCTTCGCTCTTACTGCAGACTTTTTCCCCCCTAATCAAAGAGGAAAGAACGATCTAGCCCGTGTTTCTAAACGCCATGTGTTTGCTGCTACAATAACGTCTTAATAAATCCTTATGTTTCATTCTCTATCTGTCTTTCTCTCTCCCCGGTTCCTCTCATGCATCTCCAGAACTCTCCTCCTCGCAATCTCCTGGACTTGTCCAACTCTCACGAACTTCCTCTGCTTCGCCCCATGTTAACTGCCTCTTTTCTTGGAACTTTTTGACACTCAGACCGTATATGCATATCGGTCCTACTGCTTTATTCACCTCCGTCATTGATCGGCCAAAGAATCTAAACTAGCAACGCACACCAGGTCTTTTCCTATCGGCTTTGGCCCTCTCTACTCATCTCACTCATAACCCAAGGAGACGTATCCCGGAAACTCCCCTGTGATCTCTTCTTGTGCTCCCATTCATCGGTAAGAAGTTCTTTTCTATAATCACCCCCACGCACCCATACCAGTGGTCGGAAGCTTCATTTCGGTTCTTGTGCCCAGAATATGTTCCGTTCGACGATCAGCCCTTCTCAGTTTCGGCCCTTTTTACTTTTTGTTTATTGCAGGGGGGGGGCAGGTAGAAAAAGATGAATAAGCCACGGGAAACTATAGAATCACAGCTCGTATATCTACGCTCCCGGCATCTTTGTTAAGTCCCAAACTCAACGACTTCTCTTCAAAATGACATCTACAACTTCCAGCAAGCGCGCCAAAAAGTTAGTCAACCGGCTTTTTGAGCTTCAATACTATGATTTTGAGATAACGGCTCCTTGTTGCATTGCTATCAAGCACTGCTTGAAATTCAGCAAGCACTGCAAGTCGATCGAAGTATCCGCCGGTTTTGATACTGCTTTTACTATTCGTGCTGCTTGCACTTCTGTTCAGAAGTTCATCTTATCACAATTGCAAGTACAAAAACTGACAAACCAGGACTTTTCCAGCTTCGTCACGCTCAGCCAACTGGCTTGCTTTGTTCTGTCCTGTATCCCAGCCCGTATTTCCAAAGGTGACACGGTGCCGACCCTCTTTCACTGGCAAAGCCGGAATACCCATCGAACTTCCTTTATTTTTGCCTTTGTCGACGTGACAGCTGCCATGTCTTCGCGCACTTATACGATCAAAGAGCTTTTACACATGCGTGGACAGGGAATAGTCACGGCCATGCCTGATGCACCTCAGAAGGGCCGCGATCAAGGTATACTACTTTGGCAGGTGTCATCTAACTCGTTGTTGTGAATACTTTTCTGACTTATCCAGTCAACTATTCGGCCAGTCGGCCGATTTCAAGCGAAGCCCGAACACTTGGCCGCGGATACAAACATCGGCCACAGCTATCTCAACACGTTCCATCCACCAGGGTAAAAAATGACATGTCGGTCACATCTGATGACAATGTATTTTTGCGCCACCAGCCACGCCGAGGGACAATGAGCAGTCTTCCGACAGACATGGAGTGGAAATACCGCGGCAGAACTGAATCGGAGGCAGCCGACTCTGCTGAGCCGCTGTCTGCACCTACAGGACTCAACATTCAGCATAGCGAAGGGTTCCAGCGCTTCTACAAAGCTGTGATATCTCCAACTCACATCCGTGTTACGGCTGGTGGACGCATCGTCCCGAATACACGAGGAGCATCACCAATGTCGAAACGACTTAAAGACAAGACTGACAACGGCAACAAAAATGGTGCCAGCCAACCTGCTCATCAGCAGGCCAAAGCAACAGATGGTCCATTCTCGGTAGATTCTAAGCCTCCGGCAATTCCCGTGTTTGCACTTCCTCCCCACCACTTCTACTCCCAATTTCCTGCTTCCATGTCCCACATACCCATGATGCCGTTTCCTATGGGGCTAAGCCTTCCTAGTGGCTTTCAATATACCCAGCAGGCAGTTGCACCGGTAAATGCAACACTCACCTCACAGACAAACGCAGCCAAGTCTTCACAGGAGAACGTGAGCGGTGGCGACGGCAGCAACGAGGTGTCTGAACCAAAGACGGCTGCCGACGAAAAAGCATCCGAAAAGGCGGCAGCCGAGAATTTTGAACAAATCAAGCCTTTTGTGATCAATGGCCAGATCGCATACCCTCTCCCAACTTCCGTTTTTCCACAGCCTGTCACTTCAAGCTCACAGTCTCAGTATATGCCACCTGGATTTATTGGTCATTCTGGATTTCCAGTTGCTCCTTTCCCAAATGCGATGATAAGCCCTGCTATGAGCCACATATTTCCTGCTCCTGTGGGTTACCACGCGTTCCAGGCGCCTCAACAGCTAGCACCGTCGATGGTGAGCCTAACAGGCCAGTCACAACGGGTGCCTCTCGCGTCGCGACCTCCATCATCTGGGAATATGTACCCTCCGCCGGCTCCCCCTATTTCGTCGATCCGCCCGAGTGACATTAGCAAAAAACAGATTGACTTGCTCCGCAACTCGTTAAAGTATCATGAGGATCAGCTGCAGTACAACAAACACCAGATCGATGAGAAAGAAATGGAGAGGACTATCGCCATGCTCCAGTCACAGATCGACAAATTTGAAGGGCTCAATAAAAGCCAACTTCAATTCGAGGAAATTCACTATCCTAGGAAAGACATCAAGACTGACGAGGCTTCACGTCGGACTTCACAAAGCTCGGACAAGAGATCCATTACAAGCACTGGTTCAAGGCAATTTTCCGGTTGCACTGGAAGATCTGGGACTGGTAAACAACAGGCTCGGGCAGTGTCCAACAGGAGAAGCCAGGCGTGCTTCAGTTTTGAACCTGTCGAGCCTCCGGTCAAGTTCACAGACCCTGTCAAGAAGTCGACGCTTCCTACTGGAGCAGCTCTTGCTCCGCCTTTTGAACCTCGGACTGCCGCCTTCAATGGCAGGGAGCGTGCAATTAACGCTCGAAGTTTTGGCAGCAATGACCCCCAGTTTAACTATCCTCAGAAGGAAGGCTCAGCATCTGGCGATCATAAGTCTAATCCCCGCACAAACGACAGCCAGAACAAAGGTTTCTCCTCGTCATTTTCAACAGAGAAACAGACCCAGATGGGGAGGCCTTACCTCGTAGGAACGCTTCCAGCTGGTATGGACGTCAAGAGAGCACAAAGCAGCGACTTTGTATATGAGAGGGAGCTCTGCGAAGACGAAAAGCGTGCCCGGTACCTCTACTGGGGTAAGGCACCGCAGTTCACTCGTGAAGGTCTGCCTAAATTTGACGGGAAAGATTTCTATCCTCCATCCCCAAAGCGAGGCGTGCCCGACGATGATGGTGTGTGCAGCGCGTCTGTCCGAAAAATTCCCATCGGAAACTCCGAAGTCGATTACGGTTTCGAAGCACCCCCAAAGAGTACAGCGTCTCAACATTTGCCAAACCCGGGCTTCATTGCGAGACCACGGAAGGCCGTCAAAGTGACTTTGGTAAGGATACCTTGCACTCCGTCTTTAAGTGTCGTGTGCTAACCTGTTGTTCTTTAGAAACGTCCGAAGGACTATGAAATGGTCAAATCGGCACAGCAAGAGGGCCAGTGCTCCAAAGCAACCGGTGCCAGCAATTGTGACTTGGATAACAAGCACACAGATGAAGGCCACGCAAAGTAAGTTTTCATTTGGATCTGTCAAAGCATACTATCTGCTCCATACCTAACGAACAATAAAACGAAGAGCAACCGCCCTACCCAATATGCTGAGACGAAGCATCTCCAGCAATAGCGATGTTCTACCTGGCTCATTCTCGTTAGCTACAGCACAAGGAATCCTGCCCCAGTATTCCTCAGGATACGAGAGCCTGCTGGCTGCGTCGTTGAGTCCTGTTATCTCATCGCCGAAAACACCCGGTCAGCAGTCTCCGATCAAGTCGGATGAAGGTGGCGTGTTGTTCACTCCAACAAGAAAGATTGGAGAAAATCGCCCTCCACCGGATGATGTTGGTCCGACTTCGTTAGAGCAGAAATTTCGAAGCATCGTCACTTTGGAATCCAAACAGTCATCGGCTCTGCCAGTACACTGGGATTAGCAATAAAATGCCCGTGTCTTTGCACCTAATTCCTGCCTCAATAGCTGTCAGCTTGTTGTACATCGGCATCATTCTCAACATATTTACTTATCATCGCCGGAGGGCCAAGCAACTGGGATTTACATTTTTACCAGAATTACAATTCGCGCCTGTTTTGATATCCTCAAATTAATAACGGTACTTGATAACCATAGCTTTCGTCGCTCACATCGTGTCTTCCGTACTGCTTCAGTACAAGGATCGTTAGATGTATAACTGTACACACTCTTTGTTATTCTGCCCAGTCATGTTCTTTCTTTCTTCCACCCTAGCATGAGAGATGAGCGAAGCATCGCGAGAATTGTGGCTTACGGGACATGCAAGTACACAAACAGTATTATTGAAGGGGCAAGTGGTAGTAAATGGTAGGGATCGCTTTCTTGTTCTCTAGTTATGTGACTAGATGCCTGAACTATTACTATGTAGAAATGCGCACGGATTGCCATTTACTTCACGCGACATTACAGGTTGGCACTGATGTGCTTTGGATTTACATGGGATGTTCCTCACCAGCAAACTGACGATGTCACAGAAGTTGACCCTCTCAATTGACAGTCTGCAGGCGAGAGCGTACGATTATTGAACCTCACGCCTGAGTTGCTCTCCGCTAGTCGTTTACCTTGAAAACCAATGGGGAGTGGTTGACTTGGTGATATCTAGCGGTTGTAGACTTACCTTCTTCTTATATGGCGCGTTAAGGGAGCGACATGCGAATACGCAGTTTCTGTACCGTGTTGGCAGAGGGGAGAGGGGGCCTCTTCTGCCAGGATGGAATCGGGGAGACAGGGGGGTGATATGGGAAAACATCTTCGGGAGGACCTCCCATGGAGCATTTCACGCAAATTTCCACTGGTTGGTTGCACGTGAAATGGCCATTGAGCAAGAAAAAAGTTTATCTCTTCTTTGTTGTTCCTTTGCTTCCCTTCTCTTCATATGGTTTGCTCGAAAAGGATCCTTTTCCTTCCACCCAGATCCTACCATAAGACGCCATGAAAACAGACAAGAATGTTCGCAGAGGAACACAGACCAGGGCGGAAGTCGTACTGCCGCGCTTGTCGGAGGGTATGTATAGGTGGTTGCGGTAGGGGATTCGTAGAAAGTGGCCAGAGATCAGACACGTGGCCGAGGCCGTCCTATTTCACGGTGTCTTTTTTTTTCGTTCGTCCGGAATTCGTTTTTTTCTTCTTTTGTTCCTTTAAGCGGTAACCTTGGCCTTGATGCGCTGCTCACGGCCAGCCTTGGAGCGGGCCAGAATGCTCTCCCGGTCCTTGTCCAGCTTGAGCTTGGTGATGACGACGTTGCTAGGGTGAATGCCCAGGGGCACGCTCTGGCCGTTGGCCTTCTCACGGTTGACACGGTCGACGTGGATGACGTACTTCAGGCGGTACACGGACGTGACCTTGCCCTCCTTGTCCTTGTTGGAGCCGCGGACAATGGTGACCTCGTCGTCCTTGCGGATGGGGATGCTGCGGACCTATAGGTGCACATTTTGTGAGTATTGCGTCCCACTTCCTCGTTACCTGCCATTTGAAATTAGGTCTGAGTTCTTACGTTGTACTTCTCGCGCAGCTCCTTGCTGAGGGGGGCGCTCATGATGGTGCGGCGAACGCTGGACGGCGCCGTGAAGTGCGCCTTGCGCGACTTGCTCCGGGAGGAGTGAAGGTCTGGGCAGGCAGGTTAGCATCGTGGTAAACGCACAGCAGCTATAGCCAGAAGAGGGCTCAATAGTCAATCACATACTCTTGTTGGTCTTAGCCATTGTGTCGAGTTTGCTGGGCGGCGTGATGGCGGGAAAAGATGGTCGTTGTCGCTGCGAGATGGAGGAGGGAAAAAACAAGAGTCGACCTAGCAGTCAAAATTTCGTATGAAAAGAAAAATTTGTGTGGGTGTGAAAAATCAATATCCACTTCTTAACCCTCACGTCGTCTGATTGGGCTAGACCCATCTTGGCTGGACAATTGTGGAATGAAAAAAAAAGATCGATAAAAGTCGATTAGTATATCCCGTGAAAGGTCACGTGAAACGAGTAGCCGCGCTTGCACGTGACAGCCCCTGACTGACGCGTAGATGAGTAACGATCAAGATAAAGCTGTGAACACTTTCCATACCGAGCAAGAGGCAATGCCAGGCTTGTCGTTTTGCTTGCCGTGCCCTTGATGAACGAAGTCATTCATGAGATATGAATTGACATCACTGCCAGACATTCGTTTCATCTTCTTCCACTTTGCTTTGATGATACCTTCCCACACTCTGGCTACCCCCTGATATTTTTAGACACCAGCGCCAGGACACAAGCCGCTATGCCGAAGCAATACGTCCTCTTCGGCCGGCTGCTGCCGCCCGTTACTCCGCGGCGAATAACCATTCTGCTGTCGGCCGTTTTCATCTTTGCCGTCTTCTCCGTCATCTTCACTCTTCCTAGCGCGGTACCGACCGGCCCCAGCTTGTCCAAGTTTGCCGATCATAAAAACGCATGGTCGAACGCCCTGAACCCATTCCGCCCCAAATCGCACGCGCCTCCAAGCCTCGAGAACGACTCGCACAAGGGCTCATCCTGGTCGTCCCACTGGTCGTGGCTCACCACGCCTTTCTCCTCGACCTACACGCTGGACGAGGACCGCGCGCTGCTGCCCCCGCTGCCAGAGCGCCCGCCCATCTACTGCTACTACGACGCCACCGTCGAGCGCGAAAAGGCCGACAGGGAGGCCGAGAGCGCCCTGCTGCTCACCTGGCGCCGTGCCTGGTGGGCGCAGGGCTTCCGCCCGATCATCCTCAGCTCTGGCGAGGCGACAAACAACCCACGCTACGAGGAGCTCCAGCGGCTCAAGGTCACCCCAGGGGCCAAGGCCGACATTATGCGCTGGCTGGCCTGGGAGAACATGGGAGGGGGCCTCCTGTCGCAATACCTTGTGCTGCCCATGGGCGCTCAGAACGACCCTCTGCTCTCGTTTCTGCGCCGAGGGGACTACCCAGTCCTGACGCGCTGGGAGGGCTTCCGAGACGGGCTTTTTGCCGGCCCCAAGGAAGACATTTCCAACGCCATCAAGCTAGTCTTAGACAACCCCATGCTGGTCAACTCTGAGAGCTTCCTCGAGGCGCTTCCTGTTGTCAAGATAGCTCCTGCTGCAGAGGCGGCGGCGCCGGTCGGGGCAGCGGTGCCAGCTGGAGCAGCAGCGCCAGCAGGGGCCGCAGCGCCAGCAGCTGCAGCACCAGCGGTTCCAGCAGCTGCCGCAGGAGCAGCAGGAGCAGCAGGAGCAGCGGTACCAGTCGCAGCAGTACCAGCCGCAGCAGTACCAGCAGCAGTAGCAGCACCGGTTGCAGCAGTGCCCGGAGCAGCAGTGCCCGCCGCAGCGGTACCTGCCGCAGCCGCAGCGCCAGCGGTTGCCGCAGGTGCAGGCGCAGCAGCACCGGCTGTGCCGGCCGTGCCGGCCCAGCATGCAGCCCGGGCAGCTGTCGACGCTACACCGGTAGAGGCAGCAAAGATTGGAGAAGGCGAAGCCGACTACAAGAAGCCCACAAAAGATTATCCGTTCAAAGTCGACTCAACTCCTACTTCTCTCGCATTCTACGAAGCACAGGTTGTGGCCATGAAGTATACGAAAGTTGGCGACGCTATTTCACAGAACTGGGCAACGGGGATGTTGAAGCTCAACCAGCTGATCAACTCGCATTTGCACGTCACTTGGCAAAACACATTCTCAAGCGGCGTTGCAGTGCTCAAGCCAAAGCCAGATTACATGACACAAATAGTGACAGCGGCCGTCGAGCTTGCCAACCGCCTGGCCCAGTGCTCAGTGACGCCGCTGGAGTCGTCTTGTCCGCCCAACCTTCCCAATTGCAACCCATGTGTGGCAAAGTCACCGATGCCGGTGCACACACCGCCGACGTACCGAAACGTCTCCACGCTGTTCACCGTCGGCACGGTGCCACACCCGTACACGTTCCAGTCTGTGGCCCACAAGCAGGGGTCCTTGGACGTGAAGTGGGTGCGGCGCAAGTCGCAGCGGGACTTGTGGCTATTTGACATTACGAAAGAGCTGCTGGGCACGGGAGTGTCCTCGGCGCGGCGAGTGCTGCGGTTTAAAGAGGCCGTGGCTGGCCAATATGCGCGTTCGCATACGCTGTGGTTTGCGGCGGAGCAGCCGGTGCCGGAGGACGTGGACTGGCGCTTTGGCTTCGTGGTGCCGAAGCTCGGCGAGGGCCTGGACAAGGGTGAATCAAAGACACCAGTTCCGGGTCCGGAGAGGCTGCCACCCCCGAAGCACGACAAGGACGACGGGCCGGTGGCCACGCCGGAAAGACTGGTGGAGGAGCGCGACCTGCTCGTCAAGGCGAAGCAGATGGCAGTCAGCAAGGACGAGAAGGACAAGTCGATCCGCAATGCGGTAGAGGCATGGAACATTGGCGATATGGAGGCGTGGAAGTTTGCGAGGGCATATCTGGCACGAGCCGATGCCGAGCGGGCGGCATGGGAGAAGGAAGAGGCCAAATATGCCGGCGGTGTTGGCAGCGAGAAGGGCCGGCGAGACGGCCACTTCTGGGGCTACTAGAGGCTGGTTGGCTGGCCCGTCTGACAGGCTCGTCTGACTGGCCGTCGTCTGACTGACCTGGGACATTTCGCTGGCTTCATTCGCTTGCCCTGGTCGTCTATCATTTCCGGGCACTATCGATTGCTAATGCACTAGCGTGTGCTTCTATTTTGTTTCCTTTTTTGTCTTGGGGGGTCAGCTATATAAATGTTGTATTAATACGGCGAGCATAGGTTGGGAGTTTTGGGCAATACACAGACAAAACTGTCGTCTTCTATTTTTAATTTTATCTGCGTCCCTTCCTCTCCATCGTCTCTTCTGCTCAATCTGTCACGCGCATTTCAGGGTTGGATACCATTGAGGAGATGTGTAAAGACGCAAATTCACGTTGGATATGCTGCACAAAGGTGATTAAGAGTGAGGTTTTTTCAGAGATTGCCTGGATGTTGGATCCGAAACTCAAAAGCACGCATTTCATCTCAGGTTGAGCCGAGATACAACGCTGGCTTTCACACCTACCGCCGCCGCTTTCGCTTTCCATCCTCGGCCATTTTTTATTGTCTTCAGTTTGCACCTTCCGCCCGACCGCACACAACCGCACGCCCGCACCTTCCCTCGCCCTGCCTCACCCGCTCCTCATCCTTCTCCTGCCCCCCTTTTTCACGTGCGTACTGTATCGCCGCCCATCTCGCCGCTCAATTCACGTGACGTCGGACCACGTCGCGTTGCGCCGTTGACAGCTTTGATGTCCTCGGTAAGTCCGGCGTGGCGGTGACCGTCGGTGCCGCTGGTGCCGTCGGTGCCGTTTGCACTGTTGCAGTTGCTGCTACGATAGGTAGACAGCGCGCGGCGGGCGGTCTCTGCGGCCTCGTCGGCTTTGTGGAGAGTCTCCTCGGTCTTGGCAAGGATCTCCTCGAGGGCTAGCTCGGTGGGGGAGGCCGGGGCAGACGCACCACTCTCCAGGCAGCCTCGCGCCTGCTTATGAAGCATCTTGCCTGCTTCTTTCTCTTCCCTGTCCTGCTCATCCAGCAGGTCCCAGATGTGTGCGTTCAGCCACAGGCCAGCCAGCTGGTCCCGCGTCATGGAGCGGGCACCGCTGATGCGGCCACGACAGGTGGCCGTGCCGCAGAAGCAGGAGAACGGCTGGGCCATGTCCCACTCGGTGGAGGGGTAGAAGAAAGTGAGCTCGTCACCCAGGCGGAGGCCCTTGGGGCCTACCCAGACGGCCCGGCTTGCGGTGTCAAAGATCTGAAAGAGGGGGAGGAAGCCAAGAGAGTCAGGATGAGACAGAAGCGGGGAAAAAGGCGGACCAAAGAGGAGAAGAAAGAGGAGAGGGGGGACGGGACGGGGATCCCACCAGAGACGGCTCGCAAGAGTGGTTGATGTACAGCAGGTCGCTGTTGAGGTTGATGTGCTGGTCACGCGAGACCTGGACGGTGGCATAGGTCGGCGCAGCGGCCGGAGTGACCGGTGGAGAGGACATGCGGGCAAACAGGGCAAAGGGCGGCAGCTCTGTGCGGGAGATGCTCTTGGTGGTAAAGGCGTTGTCTCCGTCGGCGGCGACGAGGACTTCCTGAATGTCCGGGTAGGACGGCTGCTTCCAGTGTGGCTTGAGGGGGGCCATAGTGACGGTGGTGACGGTGGTGACGGTGATGGTGGTGGTGGTGGTGGTCGTGATGATGGCCGAAGAAGAAGAGTCCAGTTCCCGAGAGCAGCGATCAGCCAGAGGGCTCTTTTGGTTCCTTTATTCTTCTACAAATAAGGGGGGAGGTGTGGCTATCTTTATAGCGTCTTAGCGTGCCGGGTAAGTGAGTCTTTTGTTCTGATGATGAGGTGAGACAACGGAAACGGCTGGACTAAAAAGAGAAGAGGAAACTGAGCAGTCTGCTTTATTTAAGTACGCCCGGCTCTGGCTTCTGCTTCTGCCTCTCGAGGTCTAGTGTCAAAATCAGATGGTTGGCCAGCATTGACTCTCTCAGTCTCTTTCCTCCCGTCCTAACGCATGCTCTGCTGGTTCTCCTCTCGCTTTCCCATTTCCCAGAATCTGATTCGTTGCTCCTCTTCTCGGCAGGTGGCCGCTCCTCTCAGGCTCCTCTCTCACCTTGCCTGTTTTGCTAGTTTGCTTGTGCTCTCCGGCTCCATTTCTGCGAGCTTCATGTGCTTTACTCCGTAGTTTTTAGTATGGGACCCTCCCCCAGTACGAGAGTAGGCTAAAGCTGCGCCTCGTAAAACTTCCTTGTGCCCGCGAGAACGTGCAATGGAAAACCTTACCAAGACAAGATGGGCCCAGTGTGTGCCGTTAAACGCGGGGACTACTCCGTTGGTGGAGTTGGTGCGGTGTCTAGCGTCTCACAGAGCTGCGGCGGCAGGGATGACGTAAAAAAAGTCGCCTGTGCGAGGAATGCTTACCTCGGGTTGAAAATACTCGTGCATTGCATCCAGTTTTGGCGGGAGAAACTCGAGAAAAAAATGGAGAAACAATGCGCTCGGCGGTAGGAGCTTTTAGCATGCCTATTGCCTTCCAGGGCCTCGGCTACAAAAACTTCCCGGATGCAGTTAAGTAGATGTCTCGCTTCTGGCAGCTGCAAGCTTTCTTAGACACAGGTAGGTAGGCATGGTACCTGCAGGCTGCAGCACCACCTTGACGAGCGATGTGATGACTAATCATACAAGTGGTGACTGATTCGCAACAGCCAACTGTTCTGCTGTCTGTTTTTTTCGCCTTGTTTGTCCTGTTTGATTTTTGAAAGAGAGCAAAGGGAGACAGCCGCTTGCGTGCGCCACGTGCCAAAATAGTATTTCTTTGAAAGAAATATAGCGGGGCGTGGCAACGAAGTGGGAATGGCACGGGAGATGTGCTGGACGGCGAAGGCACAGGCCGACAGATGGTACGGGGTGGTGGCGTTGATGGAGAAGAGGTGAGTTTTGGTGTGCCAAGAAGTGCAGAGCAAGAAAAGAGCTCGAGGGCCGCATGGACTGTCTCGTCTGGTCGCCAGACGAGACATAATGGTCGAACACGATCGCATTTGGTGGAGAGCGAAGGAGACAGTCAAAAAAAGAGCCTAAGCAGCTGTTTCGACAGAGTCTGGTTGACCTGCTCCATCGTCCGGCATGTGATGGGGTGGGGAGAAGGAGGGGAATGTCATGCGAAAGTAGTCCGTGTACGAGTACTCGTACCGCAAGCAGGCAGTCTTGGCCAGCCCTTTTCTTGCTCGCCAACTCTTGGTCAAAGCTCAGGCCAGGCGGCTTCTTGTTCTTTTGCTGCTTTTATTTTTTCGTCTGTGCACTGAACACCCGGTCCGTGCCGACTGACCGGCCGGCCAGCGCAGGCATAATAGAGAAGAAGCTCATTGAGAACTAGGAAGAATAGAAGAATCTTCTGCAGTACGACGTCACGGCCCGGCAGATAGAAGAAGGCGCCACCTTCTGGACGAGCCCAGATGTTCCGAGTCGTTCAAGCGGACAGCCAGGAGCGTTTGGCGCGAGCGGCGCCAGCGAGCCCTTGCAACATGTTCTCTCTCTCCTGTTATCTTACTATCTTTCTTGTCCGCGTCTTCGGCCTTGTTAGCCCCCCGTGCCCGCACAGCTTCAGAGTGTTGTTATCAATGTTGCAATCTGGCGAGAAGCTTGACAGATTGGGAGATGCCGGCTGTCCACGGGACGCCTTGGTTGGCTCTGAATGATGGCAGCAGTGGTGACAGGCGTGGCAGGATGATGCATGTACGCGCTATCTTCCTTGTGGCTCTCGATAAGGAGCCGCGGCCGCCACTCATACAGCTCTCGAGGAGCTGGAAGTAAACACAGGAGCATCCTGAGAGAGGGTTCCGAGGGCACCACCAATAACCCCGGCATGTTTTCTGGACTGTGGGAGCTTCCTTTTTAGCTTGGTTCTTTCCGGTCAGCGAATCTGTTTGCAAGCACAAGGAGACAGACCGGTGTCACACACCCTTCTTTGTATCTTATGTGTCTGCACACCCTCCCTGCTCATCCCCGTAGATTGTGTGTGGTCGGTAGTGGGGGTTTTGGGATATCGGGGCTTTTTTTTTTTTCCTTGTACGAGTAAACTATCATAACAACGAGAAGTCAAAAGTGTGCTGGCGTATGATACTCGTACTCGTAGATACGGTGTGCTGGTGCTCATACTGTAGGCAGGAGTTGCATTCATGCCGGTAGTCCGTCGAAGAGAGCGCAAGCCGCGTTCATGCATACGAATATCGTATCGTACCCAAACTTCCACTCGGAGTAACGCCAAGGCCCACTGTTTGTCTCGATCACCATTACCTATTTCCTTCTCATGTTGCCTGTTTCATCCATCAAGCCACGCCAGAATGGGGGGCCGGAACAGGGAAGGCCCAGAGGAGAGCCAGGGAGGGCCAGGGAGACAGAGGCCGCTGCCACGTGCACCGTCGCGGCATTCATAAAGCTATGGGCAGGTCGTTGGGGTGGTGGTCTCGCAATGTCCCATGATGTCCCACATTGTATTAGCAACCACCCCTGTCAGGCCATCTCTATCACAGGGATAAGCGGGCCGCCTAGGCGACCAAAACAGCCAGCATTGGCTCCCGTCAACTACTCATATACACCACATCGGGAAAAGGTGTGGTGAGCTGTCATTTCGTCGTCTTTTTGCCTCCCCCCCCTTCTTTCTTATAGGATGAGCCGCTCTCGGGATGTACGAATACGTACACGCACCTCCCTCTTTGTCTTATAAGACTGTCGACGTGCAAAGTCCACTCGTAGGCGTGGGGGGAGGGCTTACAACATTGGGTTTCTTGGTGCCAACGAGTATCGTGCATGGCATAACAGGTATCTACGCATAGGAACCAAAGTAATATATGGAGTCGCTCCCGCTTTTGTCCACAGTCCCTTCTCATTTTCTCCTTCTCTCCTTCTCTCGATTCCCTAGGCCTGAAATACCCTTCTCCATAATAAGGCAAGAAAAGCCCAAAAGTATCAAATTATCTCTACACCCCTGGTTGCTGTTCGCTTCTCATTGTCCAATACATCATCCGCAGCCTTTGGTCCGCCAGCACTCGTTCTACCAAGACCTTGCTTTTAGCAAAGTCTCTGTGCTGCGTCGTTTCAATAACTCAGCAACTGTTCCTTGGCAGGGGAACCCGACGATCCGAAAGCCAGGTCATCTTCTCGCATCTCTCTGCACTATGCGTGCCTACGCTCCTACTATGGCGACTGCGGCTAATACTGGCGGCAAGCCTCCGGAGCCCGACCCGCCTATGCCTAGCCCGCCGCACACGGATGATTAGATTTCCTAAGCCAAACAGCTGGAGAAGGTGTGTCCGCAGACTACATGAGCGGCCTACTGCGTAGGTCCGGTTGACCCGGATCCCGGTGGCGTCGTTCTGCATGAGATTTTGCAGCTGGAAGAGAAAAGAGGCTGGCCCGCAGCGGCAAGTCTGTTTTGAATGTAAGATAGGCAATGTGAAAGAGTGGGATGCGTTGCTGAGACACGCGAGAGAGCTTCTGGCGGGTTCGTTATATGTTGCAAGCACAGCACAACTTAAGTCTGAAGGATTTCATCGTCGAGCGTTGCCTTTTATTCGTCGCCCTATTTTGTTAGTTCATTCCATTTCGCGCATAGCAGCCATGCATAGTTTGTTCGCAGCCAGAGAAAGCAAGGCACACAATCCATCTGTCAATATGAACAAAGTAGAGGACTCCAGGCGGCAGCATCCGCGATGCATATGTTGGTTGGCAAACCCGTATGAAACGAGGGCATGAGGAGGAACAGGGTATTAGTAATTTGACGGACAAAGTTGCATATGACGCGGAGTGATACAAAAGCGGAAGGTCTCACCGACGCCTTCCCCATCAAGGCTCTTTTCCCCACCATGATATATTACAACAGAGGTTCTACCAAATATAATATCTGACAGGTTTCATCGCTTCACTGCTTCTCTGTTTCTCACTCATCTTTCCTCTTTATAATTACAGTATTAACCTAGAACAGTCGTCGCTCCAACCTTCAGTCCTCGCAAAAGCCCGTGGTGCGCACCCATTCCATAACCTCGAAGGCCAGGCGTCGGCTTGATTTGTCGTCGACCAGCTTTTTGCCTGGCCCGTCCTGGCTCGCAGGTTCTGTCTTTGGCGGCACGTGAAAGACCATGACGCCCTCCTGAGCGTAAGGGTTGACCGCGCTGTCCATCGGCTTCGACGGTGGCTTGGGGTCGGCATACACCACCAGGTCAGGGCCGGCCGTGCCACGCCACAGCGTTGCCATCCACTCCCAATGGCCGATGGGCGGGAAGCCATCTTCGATGGGCACGGACGTGGCATAGTAGTCCGAGATGGACAGGCTGTAGCCACCAGTGATGAGGGCCACCGGCAAGCGAGCCGCTGGTGGAGGTGGTGGTGGTCGCGGCTGCGCAGTCGGCGTCTGGGGAGACTGTTCTGGTGAAGATGTGGCGGACAGCGAAGACGACGATGCTGGTGACGGTGGGGCTGGGGGGGACTCCGCTGCCCTGTCCGCCAGAATGACAGCAGCTAACGCTGGGCCCTTCTTCATTACCTCGGGCTGTGGGGTGGCACTGGACGAGGACGATGGCGTGGGCGCCAATACCGGCTTGCTTCTCGCTGTAGTGTGCCGGACAATCTCCTGCGACTTCTTGTGCCAAGACATGATGAACTGGTGGTAGGCTGACAGAGCATCAGAGCTGTTGTCCCGGCCGTCGTCGTTATCGTCGTCACGGTCGCCCCCTCGTCCATTGGACTTGTCCAGCCCTCTATCTGCCAGCGTCGACCACACCCCAACAGCGCACTCATTACTCTGCACGAGGGCCTTTTCGATAATACAGCCAACTTCTACGATCAACGCTGTACTATGGCCCTCAACAGCGATGACTGGTCCTCGCTTTGACAACGCTGCCTGTGGCGGGCTGATACGCCGCAGAACCTCCAATTTATTGAGGTAGGGCACGCTCATGACCATGGCCCGGATGCCGCTTGCCTGGTTATCTCTGTCCGCTTGCCCATGCTCTTCTATGGGTGTCGGTTGAATGGCAAATGAGTGCATATCTTGCATTCGGCCACTCACAGCGCTGTCACGGCCGCTATCCGCCGCCATGTTGTCATCTGCAAAAAACCCGGACTGAGTGACCGCATGGCTGAATGGGACGCTTCCTCTACTTCTGTTGTTGCCGCCTCCACCACTGCCGGAATCGGACCTGCTTGGAGACTGTGCTTTCGGTAACATATGCGTTTGCAATGGGGGGAGCTTTAGAGAGTCATCTGCAATGCCAGACTGGGCTTGCCGATGTCTATGGACAACACTGCCTGCATCCGGCAGCGGCTCAGCCATCGGCGCAACGAATCTTGGTGTGGCAGCTGTCATTGACAGCCGTTCCATTGCTGTGGACGGCGGTGGTTGGGTATTATCAGCACTTCCTGTCAACTGATAGTACCCGTAGGATGTTCCAGGTGGCGGGAGACGCGCTGATGGGGGCGTATACTCCCGTCCTGGGGCCACCTCTCCCGGCCGCCTCGCGATAGACACTGCGAACCTGCTCTCGACCGGCGTGCGCTGGATCTGGGGTGCCGGCCGGTGGGCCGATGCTGAAGGAAATGATGCCATGGACGACGACGCCGGATACTGATGGGGTAGCCGACCTCCGGCTTGCGCCACTTCTGGTGTGGACCTGCCGCCTCTTGCATCGCTCGAGAAGGTGTTTGTGTGATATCTTGCGGAGAGCCTAGGCGGCGGTGGCGGTGGCAAATCCATCCATGCCTGTGGGCTGCGGTGGTACGACGGCAAAGGTGCAGTCGCCGGTGTCATCGGCAGAGGGGTACCAGGGTAGTGCTGGTGAGGCGCCGGCCGGTACGAGACGAAGACGTTGCTGTTAGCAGAATGTGCGGGCGGAGCAAGTGGCAAGTCATAACGGCGCCGCTTCTGATCCGGCGGCATATCATCAATATATCCCGCAACTGCACCGCCACCGGCATTGGCGCCTCCACCGCCACCGTCACTCTCACCGGCACTGATCTGGCATCCATGCTGCGGCAGCGGCCGGCGGACTATCTCCCGCTGGTAATTTCTAGAAAGCAGAGTCGAATTCGAATATTGAGATGGCCCGGGGCTGGCAAGTCCATGGCGATAATTCCGCTCGGCCTCAAAGTTCGCAGACAATGGGTGGCCACCGCTTCCCGTGCCGTCGCTCTTGCCTTCACTCGTGTGAAAGATTCCAAAGGCTGACGCCGGCGTGCTTTGTCTCTTTGCCGAGCCCAGTGCATATCGTGGTGTTGACGGTGTGCGAGGCGTGGCAATGTACCGCCCACCGCATTTGGGACACCGACTGGGGTCAGGCTCGCCGTTAGCAGCGCTGTTGCCGCAAGCCCCTTCACTTCCATAGCCTCCGGCAAGGCTTAGGCGACTGCCGTTTGCAGATGTGCCTTTGCCTACACGCCTGGGCTGGTATCGATAGTCCGGATACTGTATGCGGTGTCGTGCTTTCTCTTTCTCGGCAAGCTTTTTCCAATCTTCCTTGACATCTTTTGATTGTTTCTGCCACATTCTGCCGATGATCTTGGAGATGTCTGGGTTGGTGAGACCCGGATTCTCAGCCACGACATGCGCCTGGTAATGTTGCCGAAACAGGATGAATGCTGAGTTTTTTTTTTCACGCCTCCTTTAGCGCAAAACTCTGCTGTGGTTACAAGCAAGGAAACTGGGACAACTCACCATTTCGGGGCCGGGGAATTTTAGGGGCTGGTGTGCAGAGGCAGATGAAGTCGCCATGGGACATGCTTGGCGGGTCGAGGGTTTCCAGGGCCAAGATTCCGTTTCGGGCGTCTCTATCGGTGATGCTACCGCTATCACCATCCGTGTCGCTCATGTCGCTACGAAGGCTTTCTGCGCGATCCAAGAGAGAGTGAGGGGGCGCCGACCGCTTTCCTAATGGGCGAGGCGAGCTGCTCAACTCAGTCTTGCACCTGCCTTCGGCTTTCTCGTATCCGTCAGCACCTTTCGGAAGAGGCGGTGGGAACATGGCAGATGCCGAGCGGTTTGGCGACCGTGCTGGAGAAAAGCCAGCACGGGCATATGAGGGACGGGAGCAGCAGGATGCTGCTTCTGTGGCTAATGAACGGTCTTTGCTGCCCGAGTCCTTGTTATCGTCGCTCCTACTTGTGATGCCTCTCTCGGCAGATGGATATTGTGCCGGCAGATAGCATCGCGGACTGTCCCTCCCATTTTCGCTTCGGCTGCCGTCCGTCTTAGACGACATAGCCATGTATGAGAGAATGCAAGATTGAACAACAGGAAAGAGGCATATATGAAAAGAGAGCTAAAAAAATGGCATCCGATGGGAAGGGCAGGAGAGGCGAGAGTATATTGTAATGGTGAAGAGGGGAAATAGGAACAAGAACAGAAATGGGCAACCAACGCAAACCCAAAAGAGGTGGAGAAAGAAGGGCAAAAGAGAAGAAAAAGAAAGGAGGCGACAGGGTGAGGAGGATGAAAGAGAAAACCGACAGCCAAATAAAGGAGAGGGAGTTAAATAGTGAGGACAACAAAAAGACGATCCAAGATAAATTGAGAGAAAGAAGCAGAGAACTGAGAAGTAGAGAACTGAGAGGAAGAGTCAGGTCCCACAACGGAACCGGAGAGGCGAGGCGTTTGGGTCGGCTTAGAGAGCGTTTGGTCCGCGAAGGGGAGAGAGGGATGGGGCCGCGAAATGAAGAGGACGTCAGATGTCTTGTACCGCGTCTTCCTGTGCGAAATGTGACTTGTACGGCGAGAGGTGAAGTGGTCAGAGTGAGGCTCAGGAAGAAGGCTCGATATCTAATCGTGGGAAAAGTGACAGCAGGAACGGAGATCCAACCGACATGGTTGGCAGAGGCCGTTCAGGTGGGCTGGCTTCAGGGTGAGGCGTATGTGACAAATGAGATGGCAGAAAGGACTGGCGAGATGAGGCGGAGGGAATGAGACGAAATTGCCGTCATGAAAAGCCCTTTATTATTATTGTGTTGTGGGGGGG
>JRUC01000395.1:0-22263 GCA_000806385.1 Leptographium procerum
CCCCCCCCCCTCCCCCCCGCATTCAGCCGCGGCTGGGAGGGAGACCAGGAGTACGCTCCAGCCCGGCTTGGCCGAGAAGCTCGCGCTAGCGCCCAATTTGCCGACGATCCCATTTCGATCTCGTCGAAGCACGAATCGCTGACTGCAGCGGGAATAGAAGCAGCACCCGTAAATACGGTAAATAGATGACGTTTGAAAATGTCTTGAAGATCCTACTGGTTAAGGTATTGTTTTCCTTCGATGACACTTCGTTGCATTAAAGTACCTGTGCTCTTTGTGCCTCGGCTGTGCGAACCCGAGACAGCACCTTCCTGATGCGCACAAAACGTGTTGATCAGGATGCGGCACTCCAGACATACCATTGTGGCCTCATCCAATTGCGTAACCGGTGCGATATTGCACAGGGCTAGAGCGATTAGCAGCCACTGCAAAGCGTTGCGGCTCGGATTCATATTGATAGTTCATATCTAGATACCTATATATACCTCAAGCTTGACCTAATCGGGATAGCAGTCTGATCTAAAATGCTATTCCAACTTCCCTGCTTCTTCAACGCATCTAAGTCAGGTTCCTGCATTCCCGAAGCGGGCTGGAGTCGGTCAGGGGTACGCAGTCTCTCGCCAGCCGTGAGTTGTAGTGTCGCAGCTGCTCTAGCAAAAGGGATTCTCCAGCATTTCGTCTTATCAGTGACTCTTGAAGTCTGTAAACTTTAGAGGTGGCGTCTTTCCGAGCCAGATGAGGCAATAGTGGTTGTATAAGGCCTATAAGCGTGGCTCAATTAAGTAGTAGAAAAAGCACATACGCCTGCTCAAAGAAGTCGTCAGTGCCAAGTTCCCAGTCGTCAAGGACTTCAGATAGAAAGCCGACGTCACGATCAAAGGGCTCGCGCTTGCTCGCCTTTTCAGAAAAGAGTTTGTCCGAGGTAGCATCGACTGCAAGACTAGGCGACTAGAGGAATCCTCAGTCGGTCTCTTTGGTGTTAAACAAGTGGATGTATGGATATAGGAGGCCCGCCTTTCACCCGATTAACACATCCGTACTATATGCGATGGTTCAAAAGGACCGCCTCCTCTCTTGCAAAAGTAGCAGTGAGCGAGCGGTTCGGCGCCGGTCCTGTCGCGACTTCGTGCCGAGGATGAGTTTAGATGGTACTAAACTCCGCATTCCAGATGGTGCAAGATCATCAATGATGCCGTATCATTGCATCAGAGACATTACCGGGTGCTGAGTGATAACATCGTAAGAGCACAATAGCCGAGGACAACTGTTAATGAAAGTCTGGTTCCTAAGGCCTGCTTCGTCTATAAAGGCATCTTGCCAGCAACACTTCCAGCATCAACCTGAGCATTGCTTAACTTAACAAATCGTCAAAATCCCAGTCATAACCCTCGCACCTACATCAATTGTTGTTTTACAAAACTTCAGTCAGAATGCAGATCAAGCTCTCTACCGCTGCCGTTATGGCCATCCTCGCTGTAACCACTATGGCAGGCCCAGTCACTCTTGGTACGCAAGGAAAACCATTTAGATATTGTACCCTAACTAACCAAATTTTAGGTGGGAAGAAACGTGCTGTCGCCTACGGCAATCGCCAAGACGGCATTGCTGCCCGCAGTGATGGCCATGTCGATATATATGGACACCACCAGGACGATATTGCAGCCCGCAATGATGGCCATGTTGACGCCTATGGACATCACCAGGACGACATCGCTGCTCGCAGTGATGGCCATGTTGACGCCTATGGACATCACCAGGACGACATTGCAGCTCGCAATGATGGCCATGTCGATATATATGGACACCACCAGGACGACATTGCTGCCCGCAGTGATGGCCATGTTGACGCCTATGGACATCACCAGGACGACATCGCTGCTCGCAGTGATGGCCATGTCGATATATATGGACACCACCAGGACGACATTGCAGCTCGCAATGATGGCCATGTCGATATATATGGACACCACCAGGACGACATCGCTGCTCGCGATTCTGTGGGCTACTAATTCCACGGAGACATAGTCGTTGACAGTCCTGTCGCTGCCAACGTGGATAATCTGGCGATACAGTTGATTGCTATGTACTTGTGCATGCGGACGTCACACCTACTTCCTTGTTATTGTACAGATTTTTGAGACTGCTCGTCCGGAAACTCTGCTAGGAGCACGGCATGGCAACCGAAAGTCTAGGTTAGCATTTGCCCTGCAGATTTTGCTGCTCTCAGCCAGACTCTTTGGGCTTGGATCTGGCTCAGCCCGGCCATCAAGTTTATAAGTAGATATGACTGCGTCTTGCGCTTTTAAAACTATACACAGTCGCTTCTGATCTCTAGTCGTTCCATTTTCGTGCTCGCTGGTGGCGGCCCAATCATACGAGTGCAGAGTTCTTGTCACAAACCTTTAGCATATTTATGAGATGCGAAGTTTTGCCATTTGACACTGCGCCTTGTAATCTTATCCGAGCCCCGGCCTTTGGCTCCAATCTGCATATGTGATAGCAAGTAGTCTTAAGCTATGTGTCTTGTCGCATTATACGTCTGTCCTACACCCTACCTGCCGCAAGTGTGCCCTGGTGGAGACCTTATAATGCCTACAGACTCTTTCATCTGTCTCGTACGGCCATAGATACTGGAAAGCACGGGATCCCTTCTGCTCTCCCCTATATAAGCCAGTAATCGGCGGATTAGTAGTTGGGTCGGTGACGACCAGCGAAAACCCGCTGCTGTACGTTATTTTTGGGCACGCCTCGAGATTCTAAATTTTCTAGGTACAGAAAGAAAGACGAGGTGCTTGCCGTGGCAGAACGCCTATTCGGTTCCTTAAACCACCTTCTCCTTTGTTATAATAGTATAGTATTGCCCGTTCAAATCTGGTTAGGTCTATAAACATTTCATTGATTTATGACGAGTTAAAAAAAAAGGTAGACTGATGTAACAAAATTGCGGCGACGTTAGGTTGTAAAGCATAATTATACCAGTGCCTTTTGGGCCAGAGCACGAAAACAGGGCGCGACAAACAGTTCGTAAAGGGAGTAATTACAGAAACACGTGTTTGGAAATTACGCTTTGAGTACAAATAAGGGTATAAAGTGGGCGAACGATAGAACCAAGTTTGCACTTTCTTTCTTACCTCTCGGTTTACTGCTATTAAGTTTGTCTATGCATCTTCAAGTTCTTTTGCCGCCTAAATCTTTGTGGTACATTCCTTTTTAATTATGCATGCTAACAGATTTTAACAACTGCTTCCTTTGCATTGATGTACCAATCCGAAGAGCCTTCTAGGCCCATTATTTGCTGTACCATTCCGATCTTTTTATGCGTCTGATCTTGATCGCCTGTTGCGACTAGAAGCATGCTGTAGATTAGGTCATGTGCAACACCCATTTGCAAGAAATACACAGTCGCTTCATGGCCAACACCATTGCTTTCAAATGCCGCAACATAGGGGTAACTGGGCAAAAGACAGTATTCAGAGCCTTTTGGTTTGCCTGTTTCAGATGCACGGTGGTAAACCAATTTGATAATTCCTCTGTAGTCCGGTTGTGTCATGACGTATCGAAGAGACGCCTGTATCATTCGCCCAGCTAATGTGACGGTACAGCCTTCGGCTAGCCCAAAACAACGTCCAGCGTTGAGCAGGGCGGCTTCGACGTTCAGCACCCTGGCTGCATCTTTGAAACCCGTAATGTTCGAATATTCGATTTTGGCATCTGTCGATGCCCATGGCCAAGTAGGAGCGCGCTATGAGCACTCCTTAATTTCTGTCTTTTGTGACACAATTGCCTGACTCACGTCCACCGCGTAGTAATCCCAGGTTTCCCAACAGAGTCCTGGTATCAGCGTGTCTCTCCAGAGCCCAGCAAGATACTCCCCTTCTCGGAAAGCGCTCGTCTCGTCCACAATACCAGCTAGAGCTGGCAGCAGTTCCGATATGTGCGTCAGTGTCAAGCTTGTGTATTCCATCACCATTTGGCACCACCTTCAGGCAAGATCTTCTAAATTGTTTTCCGCTTCGCACAACTTCTCCCGTGTTCTATCTTGGGGTGCGTATAATATCCGCGACAGTGCACACCGAGGCACTCGCATTTTGTGTGCTCCATTCATTCCCAGATAAGTTCGCGGCTGCCGAAATGAAGGATTCGAGGAGACAATAGACGTTCTAGGTAGACCCAGCCACAGCTCCAGAGGGGGAAATCCTCAAAATGGAGATTTATAAAATTCCAGTGACCAAGTAGTTTGCGTGCATATATTGTGTAAGGTGTTGGGTTGGAGCCTCCAGTTGACGTTGATCGAGAGAAGCAAATAGCCTCGTTTTGCGGCAGAGGTGTAGAAAATAAATTTTCATGGTTTCCAGACGACTTACTAGCTGCATAGTGAGGTATGGTCCTTGGTAAAATGAAGCCAATTTAACGGCCTCGTTTTCCCAGTCTTGGCCTCTGTCTTGGAGGATACAGAGAGAATCGATCCACAGGTAACGGATGCCAAACTTGCAGGCGATGGTGATTGCGTCGTGAAATACTAATGGAAGCCCCGACCACGAAATTCTTGTTTTTCGTGTTAAAAGAGTGGTCGTCGTCGTGGTAATCGATACCTGTCCCCCCCAGCAGTGGCTCAAACACATGTATGGAACGGCCTCGTTCTGTGATTCGTATAACTTGACCGTAGAGCCACCAAGGTCAAGTATTCTGGTTGGTGGTCCTCGCTTGAAGCCCGAGTTGCATAGAGTGTGCTCCTCCATACACATCCGCAGGCATTCCGTTGCATATTGAAAACCCTTTTTGGATGTCGTGTCTTCTTCTGACTTTGAAGCCGTTCCAATGACCTCCCAAAAGGGCAAAGATCATCTATACAAGTTACAGGCTAGTTTAAATATTCATTACAAGCTTGGAAAGAAGTAAAACTATGCACCAACCGGATAAGCGGAAGAATTCTACGAAAACACTGCCTGCAGTAGTCCCGACTTCGATGATTAAGTAAGGACGCTGCTGCCCTTCGTGCGTAGCACCAACTCCAATGCGAAATGGTATGTTCTCAACTTCTCGCAGTTGCGGGTCACAGTGAATAATGCCATCGCGGAGGAGGCTACATGTGATGCAGTCGTGCTGGACAGAAGTCTCGAGAGCTTTAAGGCTTAGGAACTCGCTCACCCAGGGCCAGTCGTACCCTTTGCTGTCTTTCGCTTTAAAATCGATGCAAATTGAGCAAACCACTGTGACGTAAATAGCAAAGTGGTCTGGAATGGCTATATATCGACGGGAAGAATTGTTGGTAGAGAAACGAGAAACGTTTCTTGGGAATAATTAATCAAATTCGAAGCCCAACCCAAGAAACAAGAAGTCAGCTTCGCTGACGCCTAATCATCACATCCTTAGACCAATCAGCTGTTTCACCAATGAAAACATGTCTTTGCATCGTCGAATCATCTGTGCTCAAAACTGAGCGATTTTATCCAAGACAGTTCAACACAAAAAAAACTAAATAAGGGGAAAAAAAACAGAGAAAGGACGCCAATGTGCTTCCCCCCATACCCATTTGTCCCTCTTAAAGCCACAGGGAAATGCGATCATGATGCGCTGTGTCCTCTGTCAGAGTCTTCCCCCGCTTCTAGAAATACAAGACAGATGGTCCCATCATTCTGTTGCAGAATTGAAAGAATTCAAGGAAAAGAGCTGTGATTTATGTGCAGCCATATTTGAGCGCCTCTTTCACAACCTTTCACCAGACGAATTTCTGAGAAAATACGACGAAACGGAACGTGACCACATGCTAGTGCAGCTGACCTATGATAAAGGACCTGGTATTTTCCAATGGGAGCCGACAGCCCCTGCTGAAGAGCTTGGCCACCGCTGCTTAACGCACACCCTCCGAATCGATATAACCAACGGACAAGATGTGATATATCGAACCTCTCGTATGACTTGGGTCTTACATCGCTGTGAGTCTCTGAAGTTCAGCGAAGGCATACATACTGTTCTAACAAAAAGCGTTTTCGCTTCAGCTGCTGAAACGTGCACACGCGCTCATTGCAGGCGGTTAATTGGAACCAGTCACGGCTCCACAGATTCGTTTGAGTTTGTCCGTAACGTATCTCAAGACTGTTGCGAGAATCACAAAGAATGCAAGAGGAATATCGACGTACCGCTACCAACATATACCATATTTGTCGGTGGACAAGAAGGAGCACGCCAGGCTCAGGACAAGCCTCGAATTATCCACAACCATGATGGGACGTTAAAAGGAACATATGTCACTCTCAGCTACTGTTGGGGTGGTCCACAGGCCGTTCAGCTCACACAGGCAACCTTGAACATGTATCAGTCTGAGCTCGGCATTTCTTCCCTCCCAGCCACTCTACGTGACGCAGTTTTGGTGACGCAACAGCTGGGGTTTCAATATTTGTGGATTGACTCTATGTGCATCATCCAAGACGATGAAAAATCCAAGATGCGAGAGATCGGAAATATGGGGAACATTTACGGTCGCTCTTTTCTTACAATACAAGCCAGCATGGCCCCGTCCGTCAACGATGGATTTTTGGCGTCTCGTAAAACATTAGCGGCACCTGTCCGGCTGCTGCTGTACCGGGGCTCCGATCACTGTCCGCCAGTCTTTGTGTACGGCTGTGCACCCAAGGCAACGATGCCGATGACAACATCCGCGTCAGAACGGGCGTGGATCTTCCAGGAAGGGACACTGACTTCGCGTCTACTACTGTATCTCGAGGACCAGATTGTTTTTGTCTGTCAAAACCAATGGACACCCGAAGACGGGACGAATGGACCAATTTGGCTGAAAACTGGCACGCCAAATGATGGAGAGTCAGCAATATATGCAGACGATACGTACACTGAGTTGACCTGGAAATGGTACTGGGCCCTGTTTGACTATACATCTCGCAAATGCAAAGTCAGCGACGACCGACTGACGGCGCTAGCCGGCTTTGCCGAGAGCTTACAGCCAAGCTTTTCTGATAATGGCGGACGCTATCTTGCCGGCCTGTGGGAAGCAGACTTGATATACGGTCTACAATGGATGACGCAGGATCACAAACTCGTCCGTGCTGCTTCCTACCGAGCCCCATCGTGGTCATGGGCAGCGTACGAGGGAAAGACCGGAAATATTCCACGCGACTATAGACCAAAATATCCGCTCCCACGGATCATCTCTGCCTGGACAACACCAAAATACGGATATTCGCAGTATGGTCCTTGCTCCGATGGAATTATTGTACTCGAGACCATGGTCGGCTGCTCATACTGTATACGAACTACGAAGACAGGTTCAGCTGAGTTTGCTCTCCAGTTTGAAACGGAAGGCAAAACTTGCGGCGAGGTATCATTTGACACCAACGAGAATAGCCCAGACGACTCGTCTCAGAAAATGGCTATCACCTGCGCTTTCCTCGCTGACAATGCAGGATTGGTACTATTAGAGGTTGTCCAAGACAAAAAGGCAAGTAATGGCGCTACTTCTACAAGTCATCGTAGGTTTCAACGTATTGGCCTCTTTCATAATTCTTCTTCAAGTGTTGCGAATAAGCTGGTGGATGAATGGAGAGAGACCTGCTTAGTGGAGACTATAGAGCTTGTATAAATACCACATATATACAGCATTGAGTAGTAAGACGAAAGTAACAAAGGGTGAAAGAATTGTCTACAGGAGAGGCATGTGGCACTCACGCCCAAAGCTCGTTGAGCTCGCGAATCTCACCAGACGCCAGGGCCTGGTGTAAGCGTAAAAATATCCCTCGTCTGTGTCGCTGTCTTCTTGGCGGCTCGACCATGGGCACAGTTAGTCGCGGCGGCTGTGACCCTATATGAAGAGCCGAGAACACAAGATACCTCGAGAAGGTCGTCTTTCGCCAGCATATCCTTGATACAGACCCGTATATCCACCTCGTTGCAATCTTGTATCTGGAGCCGCGTGCAATGTGTCATGTTCACCGTGCCACCACGGAAGTTCCGCGCTGTAATACATGACTAGTGTTGTAGTGTATCTATGCTCATTTTTTGTATCGTATATCCATAACTTAAAGGAATCGATTTGTGGGGCTTAATCGATTTCGTAGAATTTCGTAGTACCGACTCAGAAAGCAGACGATATCGTCCACGCCCTCTGGCTCATTAACACAATGCCCACCGTCAGAATATTCGTTCCATTCGACATTCAGACCCATGTGGGGGAGATTCATTGCCATAAGTCTAGCATTTTCGATGGAAATAACTTCGTCGTCGGAAGCATGTCCTAGAAACACAGGGTCTGCCTCGATTCGAGCAGGCGACAGTTGCCCTTTTACGCCTTTGTCTTTACCGTTAAGGTACAAAGTTTGTAGTGCGGTAAAGATGGCTGTTTTTGGGTCATCCTCTTGGCTCGACTGAAATATATCCCTCCTAACAGTATTAGAGAAAGGCATCCAGCTGCTTAAACCTATAAGACCAGCGAAGCCTCCCTGGCCTTCGGCAAAGAGCGCAGCAAGGACTGTGGCGAATCCCTGGCTGATGCCGCCTAAGAATATTTTCTCTCGAGAAAGAATTTCTTCTTCGGCTCTAATAACGTCGAATAGCATTCTGATACTTTGGCTTAGACCGCCACGCTGAATTTCGCTTCTCTCTTCAGGGTCCTCGGCAATCCACATGTCGAACCATTGCCATATCTCCATGCCAAGGCGTCGAGAGTGTAATATCGGTGCTGTCGGAAAGACCCAGCGGATATTAGGAAACAGGGCTGTAAACGTTCGTTCTTGATTGGTGTAAGTGCTCGGGCTAGCCTCGCATTCGAAGAACTCGCCTGAAAACTCATCGGCGTTGCTATCACGGTCGTGTAAGAGAATGACGGTGTGATTGTGCGTATGGCCTTTAGCAGGGCCGTAGACGTAAGTTTCTGTTGCCATCTTTCACAGTCTTTAATATTTCTTTTCTTTATAGAAGCGTATAGGTTAGAGAGTGCAGAGAATCTGGGGTAGAGCACGCAAGGGTTTACACTACCATCTATATACTGGTCTCTCATGAGTCAACGGGTCGTCTCTGAGATCAGCGTTGTATTCGAATTAGTTACACAGGTACAAAAGTCATTACATAATTGCAGAAGCAGTGCCATTGTAAGGCGGGAAGCAAAATGGAGATAATATTAGCGCGCGCCATTACTCCATTCTTGACGACAGTCTGCAAAACACGCCTCCTGCCCTTTTCAGGCTTCCCTTTACGTCTCCTTCAATAAGGAATACATATTTCCTTGTCTATATTTATATCAATCCTTCTTTGACTCTACCGCCACCTGGTCCGTAGACTCAGACAGAACTTGCCCTTCAACCGTTTCACTTCGGCCATAACGGGTTTCTAACAGCCTGTCGCAAATTTCCCAATCACCAATCTCCTCCTCGAAGAACTGATCTCTGTCCAGGCCAGCCTCCTCGGCTTCGTCGGACACGCGCAGGTGCATTCCGGGGATGTACTTGAGGATCATGAGAAGAATGGCGGAAACGACAAACGAGTAGGCGGAGATGGCCGTGATTTCTGCAAATTGCTTGCCGACCTGGACTCCATTCCCGTCGATTCCGCCCTTCACATAGGAGACGCCATCCAGGGCAGATACTAGAGAAGCTGAGTTAGATCACGTTTGCAGAGCGACAGCTGGAGCGGGGCTTACTTGTCTGCGTGGCGAAAATGCCGGTGAAAAACGATCCCAGCATGCCGCCGATTCCGTGGAGCTTGAAAACGTCGAGGCCCTCGTCAATGTGGAGCCACTCGTTGAGGTCTTCAACCAGGGCACAGCCGATGGCAGTGAGGAAGCCGATCACGGCTGCGAGCCAGACCTCGACGTAGCCAGCAGCAGGAGTGATGCCGACCAGGCCAGCAATAGCCCCGGAGCAGGCGCCGACGACGCTGAACCGGCGCTTCTTCTTGATGTAGTCGACCATGACCCAGCCAATCGCTCCGGTAGACGCAGCCGTGTTTGTGTTAAAGGCAGCGAGCATGGAGCGGATCGAGCCGTTGAGCGCGGAGCCGCCGTTGAAGCCGAACCATCCGAACCAGATCAGGACGGTTCCCAGGAAGACCAGCGTGACATTGTGCGGCTTTCCGATGTACCTGTCGCCCGGGTTCTTCTTGCGCTTGCCCAGGACGAGCGCATATGCCAAGGCCGACCATCCCGACGAGATGTGGACGGGACCACCGCCGGCGAAGTCGAGAGAAGGAAGCTAGAGGCTGTTAGCGGGGGAGTGGCACCCCAAAAATGGGTGTTCCTTGCCGACCAAAACACACCTTGTACAACCAGCCGTTTGGATTCCAGGTCCAGCAGGCGATGGGGCAGTAGACGATGGTCGCCCACAGGAAGCCAAAGACGAGCGAGGGTACGATGCGGCCGCGCTCAAAGGAGCCGCCGATGACGATCTGCACGGTGCAGGCACAGAAGAGCAGCTGGTAGAGACAGAAGACGATCTCGGGGATCGTGTTGTTGCCGATGGACGGGGCGGCCATGACGTGCTTCATGCCAAAGTTGGCGAGATCGCCGATGAAAGGACCGGCGGTGCGGCTGTAGGCCAGCGAGTAGCCCCAGAACATCCATTGGAACGTCGTCACGGCGCCGACCATGAGCGACTGGAAGAGCAGGGCCACGGCCGACTTCCTGCGGGCGAGACCGCCGTAGAGGAGGCCAAGGCCGGGGATGATGAGCCAGACGATAAAGCCGCAGAAGACGAGATAGGTGTAGTTGTATTCGTAGCCGACATACTGCGCGTTGACGTCCACCTCGAGCGTGTTGCCACCGCTGGGCTCCGATGCGTTATAAGCTGGCTGCAGTTGGCCGAAAGAAGGGCTGGGTCAGCGGAGAGCACAAAGAACACAGAAGGCATAAAAAGGAAGGGAAAAAAAGAGCCCGGATCAGGGCAGATTTGGCTGACGGACAGAGGCCAATCATCATCTAGAAAGACTTACTGCACTCATCGTGTCTTGTCCGCGATTACTGCTCTTGAGGAGCGGTGCTCAAGTTGTATGCCGATCGATACCCCTAGAAGACAAGAACAGAAAATGCTACGCAGGAGACGGCGGGATGAGGCATCGATATGACTATTTATTTGGAGCACCCGCACCCCCTTCCTCTTCCGTGTCCCCGTACGATTACTTGATTATAAAATGACTGTTTAGTTAAGAATGACTACTTGATACGAGGCGTCTGCAGCCGAGTTCGACGCGACTTCGTCCACTTGGCAGCATGCTGTATGGGAGAGATTCCCCATTGACCGGCCCATAAAGCCGGATACTATTTCCCATTGCAGTTAGCAGCTTCTGGGCGTCTAGAGTGCCAAGAGATAAGGCAGATAGATAGCAGCTGTCTGTTGCTTCAAACCACCGCGTCAAACACCCCTACGTATATAGTGCAATTTACCTCCATTGTTGTATCTATGAACCCTGGAGGTGTTAGTCAGTGGGGATGTGGTCCAAACTCGAGGTTTCCGTAAGGTAATTCCTGTTTGGAATTGGAAAGCGACTTATCTGCAACCAGTCCCAAACCCACTACCATAGTAACAGTAGTAGGGCTTATCAACGTAGAACCTGTCTCTTTTTATGGATGGACTGAACGCCTGCACGTGGCGTACGTGCCCACTATTTCTTTTTCTTCAGTACGTATACAGGAACCCTGCTGTGCCTTCGATGACCCCCTTGCCCTCCCGGACCCTCCTATTTGCCCGCACAAAAAAGGCGTTGCAGACGACAACGATTCCAATCATGAGAATGTGACTGCCGATGCTGACCCATATCGCCGTAGGATACCAAGGCGCCTCTGCCTCGCGGAATATGTAAGACCCCGCTATTCCGCCCAGCGCATTCATAGCGGACACGGCGGCTGCGACGGTGGCGCGCTTCCACTGCCCCGTCACGTTGCTGGCCTGGTAGGCGTTCAGCCCAGCCCAGTTCGAGACGTACGCACCCGTAGCTAGCATGACCCCCACGTATCTGGCTGCGACGCTCCCGCGCGCGTATCCCACCATGGCCATGCCGGCGATGAGGCAGGCAGCATTGAAGACCACGACGGGGCCTCGAGAGGCCAGGCGATCGGCCACCAGCGCCGAGATGATGGCGGGTATGACGGCGTAGTAGTACGGCGGCGCGTACAGCAAGATGGAGTCGGCGGAGGTGAACCCCATGCCCAGCAGGATGGTAGGGATAAAGTATGACAGCGCGGTGGAGACGACATTCTGCAGGAAGAAGAGCAGGCTGAAGGCGTGCAGCTTGGGGTCCAGGAAGGGCTCCAGCACCGAGCGCGCGGTCAGCGGCTCCGGGGCGCCGGCATCCTTGCGGTCTTCGTCGATGCGGCGGAGCACGTGGGCTGCCTCTGTGGACGACAGGAACAGGGATGTGCGGCTGGCATTCTCGGGGAAGTCCGGGATCCAGAAGTAGGTCACCACGCCTATGAACATGGTGATCGTTCCCTGGACGATGAACATCCACTGCCAGTCGCGGAGGCCGTGCTGCGCATCAAGAAAGGTCAGGCCGTAGTTGACGATGCTTCCTGTTGCTACGATAATGACCTGGCCGCTCTGAAGGTAAGCGAAGCGGAGCTGCATCTCTCTGCGGGTGTACCTGTGATGATGTAGCGTCATTAGTTGCATATTTACGACATCCCCCCCTGGCCACGCGGTAGAAAAAAATTTACCAGGCCGACAAGAGATAGGTCAGCCCCGGGTAGATGCCTGCCATAGCCATTCCCATCAGGAAACGAAGCGCAATCATCTCCTTCCAAGTCGTGATGTAGGCCATGCACAGCGTGATGAGGCCAAACGCGACGGTGCTGACGGTAAAGAACAGCGGCGCTCCCATCAGCCGCATGACGATGGTGCTCGGCAGCTTAAACACCATCTGTGCGAGCGTGGACAGCCAGATCGCCATCGAGTAGCGGTTCCCCGTGAGCCCTAGGTACGCCGGCATCGAAGTCGCCGACGCGCTCGACATGATGCTGCCGTCGATCAGGTCCATCGCGCACAGCAGCCCTGCTATCGTGCACAGCCGTAGGTCTATCTTTAACCGTACCGTCCGATCTAGATGCACTGTGCTGTTGCTGGCGACAGCAATGTCGCCCTCCGAACTTGTGCCGTCATCGCCAGAGCCGTTCGGCGCAGGGCGATGATCGGCCTCACGGCTCAAGACCCCGGGCTCTGGTTCCGTGCTATCTCCGAGCAGGACTTGTGCTGCTGTTGCTCTGGGCGTTTTGGGGGGGATTGGATCAGCCATTTTGCATCGGCACTCGAAAACAACTGGCGTCCAGGGAGAAGGACAAGTACGCCTGTACACAATTTTCCGTTGCCCTGGTATTGACGATGTCTTGTTCCAGGTCGCCCATGGGCACGTGACCATCCTGATTCAGAAGTTTGCGACGTAGATCACCGATTGCGCAAGGCCCCCGCCATTTTTTTGGCTCTCGGCGGGCCTTTGCGCTTCGGTAAAAAGGGGGTCCACAGCTTTGTATCTCCCGTGCCAAGATAGGCGACCTGTTGCAATATGGTTAAGTCTACGAGTTCTGCCGTGTTCAGAAAGAGAGGAGCCTCGATGTGCCCGAACCACCCTTAAAGATAGAAGCGCAGGCCTCGTGCAGAATGGGCCCTACTTCTATTTGAACGCCACTCTTCTAGAATCCTTTACCCGGTAGACGCTCGGGGTAAAATCTAGCCAGATTGGGAATGGAACGGTCTTAGGCGAGAAAGAAGCTTTAGGTCCCAAAGACTCGAGCAGTGCCTTTGGTAACGACTTGGCAGGCTCCGTGCTCGAAAACCAGCCGGGTTGTTTTATCAAGCGATATTTCCTGTTTCGTTTTGGTTGAGTCAGTAAAGGTGGCTATTCATGTCAGACATAGTATAACTAGCAGGACCAATTACGGCATCGGAAACCCAGAACAGGGGGTTCGATATCGGTGTCTGTCTACCGAGCAGAATTTCCACCACCGTTAGACTAGTCTGGGATAGGAATCGAATCAAACTATGCACTCGTACCTTGCTTATCTATGCTCTTTATGGGGCAGATTGAATGCTTTAGGGCAGTCAACGTCAGTTGATTATGCCATTTCTCTACTACGATGAAAGGGCTACAATCTCGCTACAGCCACCTAGTCCAGTAGTTGGCTTAGCTGCCATGCGAGAAGTGCCAGCATCGGCTGTTTTACATAGTAGCGCAGTGCGAGGATCGCGGGCGTTGTCCAAAGATAATTTCGCTACGGGGGCCGAGTGGCTTCTGCCTCTAGATGTCCGCGGTTGGCAGCCTCAGAAGATACTACTCGCACAGAGCTATATTCATCTCCCGCGTACGAAGTACATTTTATACTTCGTCTGCCAGCTTGGAATTCGCATTCTGTGCCGGGCGCTAACCTGTCTTTGGGAGGTGGTATACGAAATCATGATCGTACGAGCAATACATCTCCGCCTAGTCCGGCAAGACTATCTCTACCAATCTAAGCTGCATGTGCTCGAACTATATGGGTAAACCTTGTCAAAAACGTGCGCCGTTAGGCCCGCCTCTCTGAGTGGGTACCATTCTGTAGAATGCGAGATAACCGGTCTTGATATGCAGGTAGTTAGGAAGCAGATCTAGAATTACAGAGTACAAAGGCTGAGTTATGCATGAGTCCCGCCAATCCAAATAGGCTTTTGTAGCACGGAAAGATCTACCAATAACTATCGGCCACCAACCGAAAATTGAATTCGCTCTGAATTGGATGAAAGCTGGCCTTGGCTAGCTAGCTATGGCCCGATTTTGGTATGAGATTCTCTCGTCCGTCAAAATGGTGAGCCGATATAATGCCTGCGAGGAAGCAGATGCCAGAAGAGGCGATAAAGATACTGGCTTCGTGTGGTGTCTTGGCACGATTTCCACACCCTCTCGCACTCTGGCTCTCTCGTTCCCTATCACCCTTTTTTTTCTCTCCCTTTTTATCCCCTTCTTTTCACTCTCTTTTCTGTTGCTAGCCTCTGTCTCGTAGAGACAATGAACATACTGTGAAGGAACTTTGGAACGAGACGAGGCAACACGAAGCAACAACGATGATACTATCACAGTCTATTACGCAACGATCAGTCCCAGGAGAATCCGTAGCAATGCTTCGATGATGTGTATGCATCATTATTATTATCATTATTATTATCATTATTATTATTCGTTTTAACGGCGCCACTGGAGGGGTCTGGACCCCAGCAACTAATTCGCCTCCCTGGAGGCGTGCAACGGGGGAGGCAGGGGACTTCTGACGGACTCACTCGCTCCGCCAAGACTATGAATTGGGGCCACGTGGACGTCCGTACCGCTTCCTAACGCCTTCCGAGCGGCGTGGTACTCGGCTATCGTGTAATATCAGGCCAGACACGGATGCCGTTCAATAATATGTATCCATCCATCTTTGACAGGGTGCGTCGACATGCTATGGGCCGTAATGTGGAAGCGAAGTCTCTCTTTCGCTAACGCGACCGTTTCTGCGCCAACTCCCGTATATGCGCGAGGTCTTTCTTACAAGGCCCGATCTATTTTTTTTTTGGCAGCTTCTTCCACCCTGGACGCCTCGAGCAGAATCGAGCCATAGCGGGCCAGGATATAGACCCAGTCCTTTTCACATTCCCGCCCGCTAAGCAGCGTCACAACCTAGCGCCTTTCTCTGATTCTGGCTCTAATAGCGTATAGTAAAGTTGTTGCAGTTAAAAAGCTCGTAGTTGGACCTTGGCTCCCTAGCTAGCCGGCCCGCCTCACCGCGTGCACTGGTCCGGCTGGGTTGTTCCCTCTGTTGGGGCCGCATGCCCTTCGCCGGGCGTGTCAGGGACCAAGGACTTTCATTTTGAAGTTCAACGAACTGCCACGTGGAACGCAGAGCTGTTTGTTGATATGGCAACAACTGACATCGAACAGAGCCTAAATCAACCAGAATGCCACAAGGCTGTGAGAATTGTGGCGAGATGGCCGTTAGCCTTGCTCGTCCTGCAGCATGCTATTTAGAGCTACTTTCTAGGGTCGGTTATACAGTGGTTAGCCTTTCGCATCGCGCACATCAATAATACTTACTAAGTAGGCTTCCTTTGGAAGAGAGTACCGACAAATAGGCGTCCAAACAATAAAAATAAAGTTTGCGATGTGCACTGCTATAGCCGGCGTTTTAGTGATGCTTTTGTCAAAAAGAGGTGAAATTCAGCTGCCTTTTCTTTGTGGCAGGGCCTAGACTCAAATGGCCCCGTTCCTGCTGACAAATAACGTGGGGAAGCATTCGAGCTGGACGGCACAGATCACACCGATTGGACAAAACATGACAGACGCCTACAGCATGTCGCCGATCCTTGCCAAGCTTCGGGACTTTTGTGTCGACCCCAAAGCCCCGAATGGAAGTTTTTGATCATCCTGCGGAACAGTCCTGACCTAGACGTGTCAGGTGCCCTGCAGATTCTGCGAAGAGGGGGATGCAATGCAGTAGAGCACGATGGCGAGCATGAAAATGCAGCTGCCGGCGACCATTTCACTAGACCATGCCGGCGCGGACGCCTCTTTCCCCAAAAGAGTCGCCAAGAGCCAACGGCAGGAAGGAGCGACGCCCTGGTGCCCAGTCGGCACAATATCCCCCCACCATGACGTCTCCAGAGGAGCCTATCTTACTTTTGATGTTGTTTTGTGTCCTGCCCTTGCGATGTTCCCGTGTGTCAATAAAAAAGTAAGCTGAAAAAAAATAGTCAGGGGGCATCGCTATGTTTCTCTGAACCGCTGCCATTGTATCTCTTCCTATCTTCTGTCCGCAAAGAGCGTCGCACAAAGAAATGCGGTCCATCTAGTCTTGGACCTGAGGCAAACGGAACGGCTACGCAAAGCGGTGTAAGATACTCCTTCTCTTCTCACAGAACCCACCGCACGCGTGCCTTCCGTCTTGGGAACGATACCGCAAGTGTATTTTTTGGTCTCTTTTCACGTTGCATCTTTTCGCTCTCTTCTACCGATCTACCGTTCTACCGTCCATCCTTCTAGACAATGTCGGCACACGCCTTCAAGATGGAAGAGTCCGGTGACACACCGCCAGTGCTCGCTCCCAGCCGCACAAGCATCGACACTGGGATAGCTGGCACCGACGAGAAGCTGCGGACGCGCGTGACCGACTCCAGCAGCGAAGTGCATAAGGAGGTGGAGGGAGCTGAGAAACTCAGTGAGAATCCAAGTGGGAATGGCGAGGGAGGAAGTCCCGAAGGAAATGCCGACGCAGAGGTCCCCGTGCGCTCGTCCGCGGCATCGCACCACTCGGTCGGCTCGCTTACGCTGGCCCGGACGACCACTCGCGAGGACGGCATGGCCTACCCGACGGGCATGCGGCTGTTTCTTATCGCTCTGGCGCTCTGCCTCAGCGTCTTCTTGATGGCACTGGACAACTCCATCATCGCGACGGCCATTCCCAAGATCACGGACCAGTTCCACAGCCTGAACGACGTTGGCTGGTATGGCAGTGGTACGCTCTTTTTTTTTTGGTCCTCGCTTCGCTCGCTCGCCTTTTTTTTTTCCTAGTTTCGGTCGTTCATGTTTCTTCGCTTCATTTTGTTGCTGGCTTTGCTCGTCCGTTCACTCACTGACTGACTCGCCCACTCTAGCTTACCTACTCACCACCGCCGCTCTCCAGCTACTCTTTGGCAAGCTCTACTCCTTCTTCAGCATCAAGCGCATCTTTCTCATCGCCATTGCCATATTTGAGATTGGTTCCCTCGTCTGCGGCGTCGCCCAGAACTCTGTCACGCTCATCATCGGTCGTGCCGTCGCCGGTCTCGGCTCTGCTGGCCTCTTCTCTGGCGCCCTCATCATCCTGGCCTACTCTGTACCTCTAGAAAAGCGGCCTCTCTACACCGGTCTCATCGGCTCCATGTACGGCATCGCCTCCGTTGCCGGCCCGCTGCTGGGCGGCGTCTTCACCGACAAGGTCACATGGCGCTGGTGCTTCCTCATCAACTTGCCCATCGGCGCCGTCACTTTTGTCGTCATCACCATCTTCTTCCCAGACCCAGATCGCCGACAGGGCAAGACTGCAGCACCCGGCGGGGACGTCATGGGGAACGTCGTGGGCGACTCTGTGGAGGACTCTGGGGATGTCCTGGCCGACGAGAAGCAGCCGGCCGACGTGTCTGTATCAGCAGTCAAGGCCGACGACACGTGGCGGGAACGGTTCTGGCAGTTCGACCCCATCGGCACTGTTCTCTTTATGCCGGCCATCATCTGCCTGCTGCTGGCGCTACAGTGGGGCGGCACGACGTACGCGTGGAAGAGCGGCCGCATCATCGCCCTCTTTGTCGTCTTTGGCTTGCTGATCGTGGCCTTTGGGGCCGTGCAGCTCCGGCAGCAGGACCAGGCCACGGTGCCGCCGCGGATCATGGCCAAGCGGTCCGTCTGGGCGGCAGCGCTGTTCAGTTTCTGCCTCGGCGCCGCCTTCCTGGCGTCGGTCTACTACCTGCCGATCTGGTTCCAGGCGGTCAAGGGCGCGTCGGCGGTCAAGTCGGGCCTGATGAACCTGCCGATGCTGATCTCGCTGGTCGTCGTGTCCATCCTGGCCGGCGGCATGGTGTCGGCCTTTGGCTACTACACGCCCTTTATGGTTGTCAGCACCGTCCTGGCCGCCGTCGGCTACGGCCTCATCTCGACCTTCCAGCCGGACACAGGCCACCAGCTCTGGATCGGCTACCAGGTGCTCGCCGGCGTCGGCGTCGGCTTCGGGCTGCAGCAGCCCATGATTGTGGTGCAGACGGTGCTCGACATAGCCGACGTGCCCACCGGCACGGCCGTCATCATCTTTGTGCAGACGCTCGGCGGCGCTCTCTTCGTCTCCATCTGCCAGAACATCTTCACCAACAAGCTCGTCTCCAACGTCCACCGCCTCGTGCCCCAGCTCGACCCCCACGTCGTCCTCGCCACCGGCGCCACGAGTATCCAGACTGCCATCGCCCCCGAGTACCTCCCGGGCGTCACGCTCGCCTACAGCGAGGCCCTCACCCAGACCTTTCTCGTCAGCGCTGCCATGGCTGCCATCTCCGTCATCGGATCCGCCCTGACCGAGTGGAAGAGCGTCAAGGGCCGCAACATTGAGATGACTGTGGCTTGATGGCCGGACTTTGTTGTGTTCCTAGGGTTTCATTACTTTCAACGAGAGCAGGCGTATTCTCGCATCGACGGCGTTGGAAGACGTAAAAGACGGAAAAGAAAAGAAGACATCACTGATAAATCTCCCATTCCACATCCTAATTTAAGCATTCAAGCCTTTATTCATTTGCGTCCTATGTACCTATACTAAATAATATATAATTCATTATACCATGCAATCCACCGACCATATAAACACGTGCGGCAAAGCCATTATTTTTTGTTGTCGTCGTCATGTCGTTATTGATCAGTCTTCGTGTCGTCCGTCCGGAAGAAATCGTCTTCCAATGCAGTAGTTTTTCGATCAGTCGTAATAAAACATTAAGCAATTAAAAAGAGAAAAGTAGAGTTAAAAGAGTGTAAGATCCCCTAGACCTCGGCCGTCGTCGCGTTCTGCACGCGGCTGTCGGCGTCCCAGGTGAAGGTGACATTGCTGCCCTCCAGGGTGACGCCCTGGGCGAGCACGGCGGCGCCGGTGACGGTGCCCTCGATGCTGGCGCCCTGCAGGCGCACCGCCGTCAGCGTGCTGTCGGCCACAGTGACGTTCTGCAGGTCGGCATCGCGCACGGTGGCGTTGGCGATGGAGCCGCCAGTCAGGCGGACGCCGACCAGCTCGGAGCCGGCGCGCACGTCGGCGTCGACGAGCACGCTATCGTAGACGGCGGCGGCCACGAGGGTGGCACGCACCAGCAGGCAGTCGGACACGGTGGTGGAGGCGACCGTCTCGCCGATGATGACGCAGGCCGACGTGGTGAAGCAGGCGCAGGCGGTGGTGAGAGTGGGGGTGGTGGAGGTGACGGAGGTGAGGGAGATGGCGGGGACGGTGGTGACTGGGACAGAGGTGGCCGGGGCGGTAGTGGCCGGGACAGATGTGGCCGGGGCAGTGGTGGCCGGGATAGAAGTAGCCGGCGTAGTCGGGACAGCCGTGGTCGGTGTGATGGTAGTCACATAGGTGGAGCTGCCAGTAGTCACGGTGGAGGTGATGCAGGGGACCGTGGAGGTCGTGGCGTACGTGACGGTGGTCACAAAGGTGGAGCCGGCAGAGGTCACAGTCGAGGTAGTCCAGGGAGCCGTGACCGGCGTCGTGACCGGCGTCGTGACCGGCGTCGTGACCGGCGTCGTCGTCGACGCGGCCGAGGTGATGGTCGTCACGTAAGTGGAGCCAGCAGATGTGACAGTAGAAGTGGTGCAGGGCGCGGTAGAAGTGGCGGTGGTGCCAAAGGTGATGGTGGTCACGAACGTAGAGCTGCCCGAGGTCACGGTCGAGGTTGTGCACGGCGCCGTGGTGGTGGTGGCCGACGTGATGGTGGTCACGTAGGTGGAGCCGTTGGACGTGACGGTCGAGGTCGTGCAGGGGACGGTGGACGTGGTGGAGTAGGTGATGGTGATCACGTAGGTAGAGCTGCCCGAGGTGACTGTGGAGGTTGTGCACGGAGCGGTCGTCGTCGTGGCCGACGTGATGGTGGTCACGTAGGTAGAGCCGTTAGACGTAATAGTAGAGGTGGTGCAGGGGACCGTTGTAGTGGTGGCCGACGTGATGGTTGTAACGTAGGTAGAGCCGTTGGAAGTGATGGTGGACGTAGTGCACGGGACCGTGGTGGTCGTGGCCGACGTGATGGTCGTCACGTAGGTAGAGCCGTTGGAGGTGACGGTGGCAGTGGTGCAGGGGACCGTTGTGGTGGTGGCCGAAGTGATGGTCGTCACGTAGGTCGACCCGTTGGACGTGACAGTGGCAGTCGTGCACGGTGCCGTCGTGGTCGTCGAGTAGGTGATGGTCGTCACGTAGACGGAGCTGCCCGAGGTCACGGTGGAGGTGGTGCAGGGCACGGTGGTCTCTTCCGTCACCGTCGCCGTCGTCTGGTTGTAGAAGGGAGCGGACGTGGGTGTGGTGGTGGCCGTCGTGAGCGTCGTCCAAGGGGCAGTCGACAGAGGGACGGAGATTGTGGAAGAGAGAGACGGGGACGACGATGACGACAGCGACGACAGCGACGACAGCGACGACAGCGACGAAGACGACTGGTACGGCGGAATCGACGACGTGCTGTTGTAGACAGAAGACGTTGCCGGGGTCGAGACGATGAGGGTCGAGACGATGAGGGTCGAGAGAGTGGACGGCGTCGTCGGCGTCGTCGTGATCGTCGTCCAGGGACCGGTCGAGAGAGGCACGGATATCGTGGAGGACGGCAGCGACGACGAGGGCGTCAGAGAAGACCAGGTCAGAGATGACGAGGTCAGAGTTGAGGAGGGCGGCAGAGACGAGGAAGAAGAAGGCGTCGTTTGGGGGCCAGTGGACAGAGGCACAGATACCGTAGACAGCACAGACGATGCTGTCGTCGGCGGCAGGCTGCTGCTGCTGCTGCTGACCACAGGAACAGACCAGCTGCTGCTGAGACTGCTGCTCAGACTGCTGCTGCTAGTGGTGATGACCGGAACAGACGTCTCCGTCGTCTTGGTCTTTGTGCACTTGTGGCAGGGAATGGTGTTGGTGATGATGGTGCTGGTGACGGTGTAGGTGGTGCCAGACGAAGTGAAGGTCGAGCAGCTGATGGTGGTCTCGACCGTGGCCGTGACGGTCACCTCGTCCACCGGGGAAGTGGTCCAGGGGGTGATGGTCGACGAGGTAGCGGCAGTGGTGGGAGGGGCGCCGCCCTCGAGAGTGGACGTGCTAGCCCAGACGCTGGACCAGGTGCTAGACGACTCCGACTCGCTCCAGCTCCAGCTCGACACAGCCTCAGATGTCGTGGACTCGGCCGTGGAAGTGGTGGTGGTGTTGGTGTGGTGATGCCCCCAGCGAGGGAAGTGATTGGCCGGCGGAGGAACAGCCGGAACGGCAGCCACGGAGCCGATGGCGACAGACCCGAGGGCCAGAACAGTTGACCAATACATGACGGGTGATGGGATATGAAAAGAGAGGGATATGGGGAAATGAAGAGAGAGAAGAATATGGGGGGAGCGAAAGACTATAGGAGAGAGACAAGAGAGGAAAGCGAGAGATATAGCTGACCAGACAGGCTTCGCAAATTGAGAAGAGTGAGAGAGGATGGCGAGAATGAGAGAGAATCAAACATCCAGAAGGAGGCAACATCACGGTCTCTTATACTAGAATAGCATCCGGAGACAAGAGGGACAAAGGGAGGGGGG
>JRUC01000392.1:0-22276 GCA_000806385.1 Leptographium procerum
AATCAGCCACTGGCGTTTCCACGTGATCTCGACTTACATGATATACGAGTACTTGTAGACGAGAAGACTGTGCAAGAGCAGCCAGACGACTCCCACGGCGAGAGTGCCAGCCAGGTCATCAGACTTTCACTCCGTCGTCCACACTCCCGTCCACATCCGCGCCCACACTCCATGTCTACAGCCAACACGCTCTCTGCCCTTCACGAACGTCCCTTACCCACACGCCCACCGCTCTACCTCGCCGTCAGATGCTGGATGGCGGCCAGCCATTTTTGCTTGTCGTCACTAAAAACAGTTAGCGTGTTTTACTCGATATTAAATAGCGAGAATTAGAATTTCAAAAAAAGCCCACCGATCAAAATGCAACAGCTTGCCCAGAACCGGCACCAGCTGCTCGCGCAGCCGGTTGTCCTTCTGCTCGAGGAACTGCAGCATAACCGTCTTGAGATAGACGGCGTCGGGGCCGGCCATAGCAGCAGCAGCAGTAGCAGCAGCAGCCGACGAGGATGGCCGGCTGCTGTTACTGTCGGTAGACCTGCGCACAGATCCTCCAGCAGAAGCTGCGGCTGCAGCAGCAGAACCTGCTCCTGCCGGTGATGCCGTTCCTTGTCGTCCTTGTGCCCCTTGTCCACCCTGCTGTCGTCCTGCTGCCCGTGTCGCCTCTCCACGTCCAGCCTTCTCAAATCGTTGCCGCTGCTCGTCCAGCACCCTTCGGAGGTCTGCTCGCTGCCGCTCCGCGTCACGTGCCGCCTGCTCCGCTCCGTCCAGCGCCGTCCGAAGTCCGGCCACCGTGCTCGTCAGTGCTGCCACCTGCTCGGCCGCGGCCTCGGCATCGGCCTCCTGCGTCGCCACCTGCTTCTCCAGGTCGGCTGCCCGCGCCTGTAGGCCGTCGCGTTCGGCCACGGCGGCGTCGGCCCGGCGCTCCAGGTCTCGGGCCCGACTGCGCAGCTCCTCGGCCTCGCGACCACGTCGTCGTGCCGCCGCACCCGCCTCGTCCTCCAGCCGGTCGCGCTCGGCCACGGCTGCCTCCAGCTGCGCCTGCATCGTGCGCACCCGCCCGTCAGCCCGGCCGTCCACATCGGCAAGCAGCCGCCGCATGGTCTCGGCCTCGCGCGTCCGCTCGCCCAGCAGCCGCCGGCACTCGGCCAGCTCCTCGTCCAGCGCCTCCGTCGCCGCCTGCGCCTCCCGCAGCTGCACTCCCACCTCGGCCGTCTGGTCCCGCATGCTCGCCAGCAGCTTCTGCGCCCCCGCGTATTGCGCTGCCTTGCGCCCGGCCTCTTCGCGCTGTGCTGCCTGCTCGCGCCTTAGCTGCGTCGCCTCCTCCTCCAGCTGGCTCGCCCTTCGTCGCTGCTGTCCGGCCTCCTCCTGCTGTCGTGTCGCCTGCTGCTCTGCCCGCTCTGCTCGCGCCTGCTGCTCGGCCCTCTCGCTCTCCGCCCGCCGCAGGTCTCGTCCCGCCACCCGCTTCTCGTCCTCCAGCCGCGTCCGCTGTGCCGTCTCGCCCGCCAGCTTCTCGCGCAGCCCCTTCACCTCGGCCTCCCGCTCGCTCGCCTGACGTGCCGTCCGCGCCACTTCCTGCTTCGCCTCCTTCTCCCGCTTCTCTGCTGCCCGCACCTCGCTCGTCTTGGCTGCGAGCTCCTCCCGTACTGTCTTCAGCTGCGCCGACTCCACCCGTAGGCTCTTCAGCTCCGGCTGTGCCTTTTGCAGCACCTCCCGCAGCTCCGCCAGCTCCTTGAACCGGCTCTGCGCCAGCTGCTGCGCTGCGCCCACCTCCGACTGCAGGCCCGCCGCCTTCGTCCGCAGCCCGTCGCGCTCCTGCTGCAGCGCTGCCATCGAGCGGCTCAGCGTCTCCCGCTCCTGCTCCAGCTCGGCTACCCGCGCCTGCAGCTGTGTCACCTCCGCCCCTGTCGCCTGCAGCCGCTTGATCGTCTCCTTGGCCTCCACGTGGTCCTGCCCGATCGTTAGCAGGTTCTCCTGCAGCGTCTCGATCTCCTCTCGCAGGTCCTCCTCTGTCTTCCGCTGCCGTGCCAGCCGCTCGATCTGTGCGTCCTTGCTCTCCGCTTCGGCCTGCAGCCGCGCCACCTCTGCCTGCAGCTCCGTCGTCACTGCATCTGGCATGCGATCTGGCATGCGATCTGGCATGCGCTCTCCTTCTCCGTCGAGCTCTCCATCGCCCTCGCCCTCGCCGTCCACCGCTCCCACTAGCGTCAGCTCTGATGCTTCTGATGGTGCTGGCTCTGCCGCTGCTGCTGCTGCTGCTGCCGCTGCTGCTGCCGCCGTTGTTGCCGCATTGTTGTTGTTGTTGTTGTTCTTCTTCTTCTTCTTGTTCTTCTTCTTGGAGGCTCCGCTCGTGCCGGTCTGCGTCGTCGTCACCGGCACAGCTGGCACGGTGGCACGTGCCGTCGGCTGTAGTTGTAGCTTCGGCTGCGGCTGTGACTGCGGCTGCGGCTGCGGCTGTGGCTGCTGCGTCTTCTTCAGCAGCTGCTCGATCTTGGCGTCCCGCTCGCTCTTCTCCTTCACCAGCTTCTCCATCTCTGCTTTCGTCGCTGCCGTCGTCTTGTCAAGCTGTTTTGTCAGCGCATCCAGCCGCTGCACCTCGCCCTCCAGCTTGCCGTTCTTGGCAGACGACGCTGCCAGCTTTGCGCTGAGCGTCGTTATCTCCGCCCTTGCCTCGCCCACTTCTTTCGTCTCCTTGGCCTCTGTCGCTGCAGACAGGTCTGAATGCAGTTTGCTGATCTGCTTTGTCTGTTCCGCCGCTGCAGACTGCAGCTTACCGATCTGCTCCGTCTTCTCTGTTGATTCGGACTGCAGCTTGCTGATCTGCTTCGTCTGTTCCGCCGATTCCGACTGCAATTTGCTGATCTGATCCGACTTTTCCGCCGACTCCGACGCAAGCTTGTTAATCTGCTCTGTCTTCTCTGCCGACTCCGACTGCAGCCGCTCCACCTCTGTGTGCAGCTTGCTAATCTCCTCCGTCTTCTCCGCCGACTCCGCCTGCAGCCGCGGCAGCTCACTGTCCGCCGAGAAGAACTCCTCGCTGCCGCCGCCCTCCTCCTTCTTGTTCTGCTCTGCTGCTGCTGCTGCTGCTGCTGCTGCTGCTGCTGCTGCCGCCGCCGCCGCCTCCTTCTTCGTCTCTGCCACCTCCACCTCCAGTCCCTCCAGCTTCTTCCCCAACGCGTCGCGCTCGCCCGACACCCGCTTCAGCTCCTCCAGCACCATGTCGCTCTTCAGGTTCAGCTGCCCGAGGTACTCCACAAACGCCTCCGGGTCGCGGATCGACCCCAGCGGCGTGTTCTCGCGCAGCACCCGCTCAAACGGCTCGATCGACGTCGCTCGCCCGTGCGCTACCCGGTACGACCGCAGAAGCTCTGGATACGTCGCCTCGAGCTTTTCCAGCTTCCGCAGCCGCGCCCGGATCTCCGGTGGCAGCTCCGCCTTTTCGGGCTTTGTAGTCGTCGTCGATGCTGTCGATGATGTTGCCGCTGCTGTCGTTTTGCCTGCCGTCTCGCCGGTCTCATCTCCAGCTCCGCCGTCGTCAGCGCCATCTTCTTGTCCTTCTTTCGACGTCTCCTCGTTCGTCTGTTTCGTTTCTTGGCCGTCTCCCGAGCCCTCCTTTGACTCCTCGCTGCCACTCCCGCCGCCACCCTCTGCCGGCATCGGCGTCGAGACCCGCGTCGGCTCTTCGCTGTCGTCAATCACAAAGGCCGCCTCAAAGACGGACGGGTCCGGATTCGCTGCTCCCTCGCCGCCCTTGCTGCCGTTGTCCTGGCTCGGTCGTTTCGCTCGCGCTCGTCGGGCTCCTGCCGCCCCTGCTGCCGCACCCTCGCCCTTGACACTTCCTGTCCGCGACACCGAAGTCGACGATCGTCTGCTGGGCGACGACCCGCCCGATGACACAGCCCGGTCGCCGGCCTTCTGCTGCCGCGCCTGCTCCTCGGCAATCGTCCGATCTATCGCGCCTCTGATTCTCTGCACATGAGTCAGCATCGCTCAGTGTCAGCTCCAGGAGATAGTAAGACGGAAAAACACTCAGGACTCACTTGAAACATGACGCCTACTCTTCGTCCTCTGCTACTTTATGTTTCCGTCTGCTTCTTCCGCTTCCACAGCCTGATGAAGCTCCGTCCTTCCAGTTCGATTTGTTGCAGGCTCTCGTTGTCCAGAAACAGCTTGCTCTTCATTCAAAGCCGTTGTTGTTCGGTGTTTTGGACAGCTTTTAGCGCTAGTTCCAGGTGTCGTTTCCAGCAACTACGGAGTATCTACGAGCTATATTGCTTAGTCATTGCAGATCTAGCTGTAAAACTAAGAATAGAAATGTCCCTGCACTGTAATAAAGTCACGTGGCCTCTGTGGGTCTGCTCTTCGACGACGTACCGCAGCATGTTATCCAAAGAATGAGAATTACTAGATTATAACCTACTTTTTTAAGAACAGATGCTGTTGAGTTTACCGTCTGTTTAAACTCAGTTTATCTACTTCCCTAGGCCATGTCTCGACGCCTCCAAACACGCGCACCGATAAAGGCCATTGGCAGCTGACGTAACTCAGAAGTCCGGCAGGAATCCTCGCTTAGTCATCGGCCAGCGCGCACAGCGGCCACCATCAGGTCTGCCTAGCAGCTCTTTCCTCGCGATAGCGTGGCCAGACAGCAGCCCAATGCCTGTAGAAGGTCATCCGCCCTGTCTCATCCGCTCATTTCATCCTCTTCCTTCTTCCTTATTCCTTTATCCCTGTCTCTCTCTCTATTTCTCTCTTTTGCCCCTCCTTTCTATTTCTTCTGCTCTAACTTGGTTTTCTTTCATTTTCTTTAGCTTCTTTCGCTCTCTCCGTCGCATCGTTCCTTTTTTTTGCAGCTTCTAGAAATTCGGTCAGATTTCTGAGGTCGAGTACCAATGGTCTCCTTCTGGCCGTGGAAGGTAAGATAAGATATGCGTGCGCCCATGTAGCCTTGCAGGCACCGCCTTTCCCCGTCGCTAACAAGCCAGGCCGCCGACGCCTCGCCGGCGTCTTTTGAGAAGGCGCTCGCCGGACTCGCCGCCAAGATCGCCGACACGCAGGTCAGCCTCGACCGCACCCGATCAACGTCGAGACGTGCCCGTGTGCTCTCGACACTCTACCTCTCGTTCGCCTATCTGGTATACGCCATCGTGCTGGTCCTGGTCGTAGGCTATAGGAATCTGGGCGCCCTCGAGTGGTCGAGCATAGCCGGAGGTCCGCTCGCGTGAGTTTAGTTTCTAACAAGTCTCTCTCTTCTGCGGTCTTCTCGAATTTAGTCCTGCTAAGCACGCGGACATCCTCACAGCATCTACACCGTCCGTACCGTCCTAGACGGCTACTTCAACTTCCGCATCGAGACGCTTGCCGCCAAGCTCAAGGAGTACCAGGTCGAGCGCGAAAAGACGATCCAGAAGCTCAAGGCCGCCACCAAGTACGACTCCACGCTCGAGCTCCTGGAAAAATACGGCGGCGCCGAGAACCGGCAAGGACCGGACAAAGGAGGCAAGGGGAAGACACGGACGGCCGGCGACGGTGACGACGGCGGCCAGGGCGGCCAGGGCGGCCGCAGAACGAGGGGCGGGCCGTCATCATCAGCCCGAACCGGCATTCCACCGCCCCCGACGGCAAACATTGCCCGCGGACCGCACCATGGCCTGTCCTTGGCGCCAAGCCACGATGCAGCTGATGCTGCCGCCGACTTGGACGTGTCTGCCGAGTTTGCGCCCAACGCATTCGGGCCCGAGGCCGAGGAGCAGCTGCTCCTGATGCAGCAGCTGGGATCATCTGCCTCCCGGCCGGCTACTGCGGCCAGCGCCACTACCACTACACCCGCAGCACCTGCTGCTGTGGCTCCTATGGCTGCCATGCCGCTCCCGTCGCACTGGTACGACCGGATCCTGGACCTCCTGATGGGCGAGGACGAGACGGCCGCCAAGAACCGTATCGTGCTGGTCTGCAGCCGCTGCCGCCTGGTCAACGGGCAGGCCCCGCCGGGCACGCGCAGCCTGACCGAGATCGGCAGCTGGCGGTGCATGGGCTGCGGGGCGCTAAACGGCGAGGTGGCCGAGGCGAAGCAGCTCATCAACGATGTGCTGGAGGAGCAGCATCGGCACCAGCCCAGGCGGGCGGCCGGCAGAGCTGCGACGGTGCCGGACAGCAACAGCGAGCTGGATCAGGAGCAGGAGGAAGACGAGGACGTTGATAACGCCACCGACTCATCGGCGGATAGGAAGGCTAGCGCCAGTACGACGCAGCAGACGGTGAAGAGACGAACAAGGAAGCACGCATGAAGGCAGCGATGAATATGGAAGCGGCATAAGAAGAATGCCACGTGATGCTTTACGTGAGCAGTGTAAGATTGAGTCTCGAGGCTGCGGGTGTCACGTGTGTCGAACCTCCTTTCAAGACGACCCCATGAAAGAGAGCCCAGCAGTGACGACAAAGACCTGCCAACTGCTAAAGAAAGGGGCATGGATGGAATGGCCGATAGGAGGCAATGCCCAGGGGCAGTTAGACAGCTCTGCTTGGCAGGTCTTCCCATGTGGTAGCCACTCCTGCTGCCAGGTCCGCCAGCAGGCATTTTAGGCTCATCTAGCGTCGATTCGATTGTTTGTGCGATATGTATTTACCGGCAGCCATGCCACGAAAACTAATGGCATCATTTTTCTCTCAGAGTTTTAAGGAAGGTAGACGAATATACTGCGAAGCTTGGTGTGACCCGTTGTCAGCCCCTTTCCTAACCTTACCTTCTGTTTGACGGCGACTTACCGGGGTAAAAAAAGTCAGGATAGTCAATTCATCGTATGTCAATGTTCGTGAACAGCCTGACAGTAATTCAGGACGTTCACCAGGACATCCATGTGTGGCTCCAGAAGCGAGCTTCTGTGGGAGAGGATAAACAAGACAATGCCTCGATCGTCTGTTCAGAGTATTTGTGAACAGCCAACTCGTCGTCATAGACAGAAAGATGGGACAAGGCTGAAAGCGAACAACGGCTTTGTTCAAAAATATGGGCATCGTGTATATAACAGCAGCCGCAGCGAGGTCCCAAGGATGTCTGTCTGTTTCTGCTCCTCGCCCATAACACGCAATCTCACTCATCCAACTCACCCAACCACACCTCCAAACTCTCCAAACTCTCAGACACGCTCACACGCTTCATCTTGTCGACATACCTTCATCCTGCCATCAGCAGCATGTGGATGTTCTGCCAGACTTGCAACCGCGGCTGTCCCAGCGAATGCCTGGACAGCCACCGGCACCTGTTCCTTTGCCACTTCCCCAGCTGCCAGCAGCATCGTCGGCGGTTCGCCGTCGTTCCCGTGGCCGTCCAGGTCGACGAGAACGGCGTGCCGCCGCCGCAGTTCTATGCTCCGGGCAACTACCCGGCGCCGGACGGTATGCGTTTTGCTGCAGCTCCGCCGGGGAATTGGCCACCAAACCACCCTCATCCGTCCCGTCCCATGCCCGGACATATGCCCGGTCCAATGCCTGATTTTATGCCTGGTCCTGTGCCTGGTCCCATGCCCGGCCCCGTACCCGGCCCCGTGCCCGGCTCTATGCCGGGCCCGTGGCCGCCATATGGGGGCCCACAGCCCGGCTATACGCCTCCAGGGTTCGCTAATCCTCATCCGGCCACGGCGTATGGTCCCGGCCCTCGCCCGTTCCCGGGAGGTCCCAGCGGTCCTCATGGGATGCACGCCCCGCCACTCTCGCAGTCCATTCCCGTGCCCTACATCGACCCGTTTGCCCCGTCTCCCCGCGGCCCGGCTCCCCGGCCTCGCCCACACGGGCATGCAGAGACGAACGTGGACGACCACCGCTCCGCTGACGTCGGCCGTCCCCCTCGCCCCCGCCGCCGCACAAGCCAGTCCGGTGAGCGGGCGGCAGATCGGTCGGAGCGGGCTCAGCAGGGCTATGCAGACTGGATGGAGGCGTACCTAAACAACCCGTGCCGCGAGCTTGTCTCGACCGCTCCCAATGCCGGCAACAGCGACGAGGAGGACGACGACGAGATCGACGAGGAGGTGTACGTAAAGGACAGGAACCATAACTGGGTGCTTGAGAGCGCCAGGAGCTTGCGCGCTGGAAACAGCCGACGACGGCGCCGAGAGGAGCCAGAGTCGACGCGAGACAGAGAAGCTGATGCCCGGGATCGCCTCCATGCCGATGAGCGACGTCGCCGCGAGCGCCGCCCCAGCGAGAGCCGTCGCCATCGCGACGAGCTCCCTGGGCGTGAGCGTCAGAGCAGACGTGAGCGCGAGCAGTTCTCTGATCTGCCGATCCGCAATAGTACCAACAGCAACAGCAGCCGTCATCATCGCCAGCCAGTGCCACCGCCGGCCCCGTCGCCACCGCCCGTTTTCAGAGCTGAGAGCCACCCGAGTGAGTACCAGCCCCGTGAAGAGTATCCCCCTCGAGAAGGTGAGTATCGTCCGCGCGAACAGCAGCCACACCGCTCCAGCAGATATCCGCCGAGCAGCAGCCGCACTGCCAACGTCAACGTCAACGCCGACACGAGGAGCTCGCCGACGGCATATGGCCCACGAGAGCGTCGCTCCAGCGAGAGCCGCCCCGATGGGCCCTATATCGAGCGACACAGCGATTATCCTCGTCACGAGGACCGTCAAAGCACGGGCCGTCGCAGCACAAGCCGTCCTCCAGGTGAGCACTACTTCCCGGGCAGTTCCCATGACAATGTCGAGGGTGGCTACCGCCAGCACCGTCGCGAGAGCCGTTCAGGCCCCCGACCGCCGCCGCCGCCGCCGCCGCCAGCACCATCGCCACCCCCTTATCCCCCATCTGACTATCCTCGCAGCGGCTACCCGCACTATGGCGGTGGCTATGGCTCCAACCAGCGGTACTAATCTCAGGGGGGGGAAGCACTGGCGACGAGCTGTGAACCGCGAGCTGACAAAGAATATCTGCAGGCAAAGCAACAAGCAACGGACAGAGTGGTCAACTCAACACAAAGCAACAACTATGTGCAAGAAGGATATGATTGAGTAAGAGTAAGTGAACAAGGAGAGAAATGCTGACTAATGGCCAGACAATAAGTCAAAGGTAAGTATGCGAGAAAGCGTGAGTTAAAGGGTCAGTTAACGTCCGAGGAGCACCTATAGCGCATGATCTTAATCTCTGCGCTGATGAGTGCCCGTGACATATAATACATGAACAGTAAAAAACAAAACAAAAAACAGTTCAAAACAATTATTCAAATCACTTCAGATATTGTAGCACGTGCATTGATTGTAACTGGAGGTTGTGCCTTGGAGATGAAAGTCCAAAAATCCAAGGCCAGATTCCTCTTTGTAAATATTATGTGACTGGAGATGGGGGCCTAAAATCCAAAGCCCATAAAGCCCATCCGAGCAAGCGCCATTTGTCAATCCGGTCAATGGCCAGACACGGCCAAATAGTATACAACGCCGATTTTCCCTTCCCAAATGCAAGCCCGGGAACGAACAGGTTGCTCTCGGGGTGAGCTCCGCCTGTAGCCCATGACCCAGGTGATATGTAAAATGTGACGAAAATATGTATATGTAGAAGAGAAGTTGAAAGGCGAAACCAGAAGGGAAGACGCAAAAACAAAAAAAAAAAAAGAGGCACATCACATCCGTCGGCTCATGACGAACATCTCGTAGTCGCTGACCTTGCCGCGAAGACTCTCGTTCTCGCGGGCCAGCAGCTCGTTGCGCCGCTCCAGATGGGCAATGTACTCGGTGGCCTTGCCCAGGATCGTTGCCTTGTTCAGCTTGTGTGCTGGGGCCAACCCGCCGAGGTCTTCGCCAGTGACAGTGCCGACTCCAGCGCCGTAGCGGGCCAGCTGCTGCTGGTGCTGCTGGTGCCGCTCGTCGTCCTCATCCTCGGATCCGGCATCGGCGTGCCGCGCCACAACCCGCAGCGCAGGCACGGCGTCACGCAGAGCTAGGATCTTGTCGTTGAGGTTTGTGCGGTAGCGCTTCTCGATCAGGTTGTGAGCGGTCTTCTTGGGCGGCTCATACGCTGAAGAGGAAGTGGCAGACTGCTGCTGCTGCTGCTGCTCCTGGAGCTGCTGCTGCAGGAGCGAGGGAGAAAGCGGCGAGCCGGGCCCGCCGGTGGACTTGCGCTTCAGCGAGGCGCTGCTGCTGCTGCTGCTACCAGAAGAGCCCTTGCGCTGGGCGGCCGCAGAGGACGGCTTGCGCACAGAAAAGCTGCGGCGGTCGCGTGGTGACGGCATGGTGTTGCTGCGTCTTGTGCTTAAGCTTGAAGGTGCAGGTGTGGAAGTGGGAGTGGGAGTGGCTGTGTGGGTGTTGGGGACAGAGAGGGCAAAGAGATCCTCGTCTGGACTGCTGCTGCTGATGCTGCCCGAGAGCTGGACCGGGTCGATGGCAGAGGGGAAGGCGGAAAAGGTCAGCGGGCTCTCGGCAGGCTCAGGCTTGACAAAAGCCAGGTCGTCGACGTCGGGCTGCTCGAGTGCGGCCCAGGTGTTGTCGAAGCCGAGCACGGTCGTGCTCGGGTTGATGCCGCTGGTGGTGGGAGACACAGGAGAGCCAAGCGACAACGGAGAGTCGGCGCTGAAGTCGGTGTTATAGCTGCTGTTGGCAAAGTTTGTGTATTCCTCAAGAGAATAGCTGTAGAGAGAGTCGGGGGACAGGCTGCTAAAGGAGTCCTCCAGCGGCAGCTTGAGCGAGATATCAAAGGGCGGGACGGTGGGGTGATCAATCTCCATAATCAGATGGTAGATGGGGGGTTGTGTCGACTGGGAAGGATGAGGATTTGGGGGGAAGGAGAGGTGAAAAGGTAAATAGATAAAAAAAGGTGGTGGTGGTCAGAGATGATCCAAAGCTAACGTGGCGAGAGGACGGTGGTCAGAGCCTCAGGGTTTCTCTTGGGAACGAGAGTACGAGTGAGTGAAAGTTTTGTCTTGGAAAACGGTGGGCTGGAATGATGCTGCTATTGCTCAGGGGCGGCTTGTTTAAGCTGTCTGTCTGGTAGTCTGGTAGTCTGCTTGTCTGCTTGTCTGTACTCGTAGTGGTTGTCTGTAGTTGACGCTTATTAAGTTGGGCTGCTTTTCTTGCTTTGGTGACGGTGGTGAGCCTCTTCTCTGGGAGTGGAACGACTTGCGACCGGACCTGGTCTGTATATAAGTAGCTTGCATCCTCCGAGGTGTGAGCCCCTTGGCCCCATGGCCGGCCGGCACGGTCATCGAGATGCACCGTCGTGTTTTGCCGGCGTCTTTTGGTGATGCTCGCAACTACAGCAAAACGGAGAAGCCCCGCCCGTGGGCAAGAATGGCCATATGCCCAGAAACCGAACCACTGCTGTCTGCTGTCTTACGACGATAGGTCGGACGAGCGTCTAGAGCGGTACGTGGGTCTGCGTACTCGCTAGCAGGCTGCGCGGCACAAAGTGGTGGGGGTCTGCTACAGATATACGCGCACATATGTACTGCGGCGGGGCCCGGGCTTGGGCCATGGGCTGCTTTGTGGGCGGCTTGGGCCTGGAGCCACCAACTAGGAAAGTGGGATGGAAGCCACATCATGGGGCGTTCTTTCCGAGCTGTCGTCCACTCGTGCACTGTTTGAGCGTTATTTCGGACAGCTGCTCGACGCTGTATGAGCTCGTACTCGTACGTACGTGCAAGCACCAATATCCCGTCAATAGCCTTCGGTGATTCCTTCCCGACCGCCGCTCACTTTGACCAGCTCCTTCCTCATTGTCCGGCTCGGTCGCGGGAAGGAGCAAACAAGAGCTTCTGGCAGCTGGCCGAGTCAACTGACAGACAAAGTACGGACAGTACGGACAGTACGGACAGTACGGACAGTACGGACAGCACGGAGCACCCGCCCTCATCGAGATACTCGCATATTACTATGAGTTCTCGTAGAATTAGCACGCGTTTCATCATCCACATCGAGTGAATGCATGACGGCATCTGTAAGCAACAATACTAAAATTATAGGATAGCCCTTTGAGCTTCTTGAGATTGCCGTGCACAAAGAGCATGCCGAAAAAATTCCATCAAGCCGAGCCCCGGCCTAGAGCCAATCAAAGTGCGGCTGGGAAATTATGGCCTGATCGCTTGTCGTCCTTCTTTCCTTCTGGAATGGGTCGTTTAATCGGGACTGTCCGGCTCCCAAGCCTACCATGCTTGTTGGACCAAGATGCGACGGGTGTACTTTCCCTTCACAGTTTTGCCCAGAGATACAACTACATAATAAGGGAGGAAAGCACGTCCCGACTTAAGCCGAATGAGACAACTCACGTGCAATTTGAGACTTTTTTCTTGTCAATGGCCCATATTTTGCATCGAGATCGCGAGAATGCCAAGGATGGAAAGTATCGCGATTTACCGGAGCACATTTCCCTCAAACAGCCACACCGCTCAGCCATAAGACGGTGTCGGGAGCGACAGCGTTGCTGTGAAGACCCAGAGAGAGATGGCGGTGTTGTCGTTGCAGGTTGCAGAGGCATCATTTGCGTCATCTCGGCCAAGTCTTCCGAGGCATTTGCAAACAGGCTACGGCTACTCGATCTTCATATCTGCCGCAGTCTTCACCGTCTCCATCTTCTAGGTGCCCCGGGAAAGAAAATGCCTCGCCCGGCACAACTCAACGCTGCCTCCACCCAGTGAAGTTCTGCAGCTCTAAGTCATAATTTCTGCAGAGCGAAATCGTGCTGGTACTATTGGTCTACGTGGCAAGCATCTGCATAATGCCAGTGAAGCCCAGGGCGCGACGAACGGGCTACAGACGTGGCGGATTGACATATCGGCAGCATTCAGTACGAGTACGAGTAGCTGCGACAGTCGCGGATAATGGTCGACATGGGCATCGCATCCGGAAAATTGATGTGCTTGCGCGTTACGAGTACGAGCTTCCAATCTCAGATTGCCATCTTGCGTTCAAACCCGCTCAATGGATCGCACTGCTCTGCCGCTGTTCCGTCATTCCTTTTTTTATCGGTTCATGAATGGACATCAACAATCACTTGATGACAAAGCCAACGTAACGACGTCCCTGGTAACAAGGCGGAAAATAGCCATTGTTCTTTCTCCCTGCAAGCCCTGGTGATGGCCAATGTCGAGTGACAGAAGCCAAGGCTAGACATTGAAAGCGGCAGGCTGAGGTCTTGAAGACCTTACCGCCTTTGACGGCCGGCGCAGATGCAGTACTCCCTCCAGGAATTGCTGCATGAGCTCAATGACTCGCTGGGTGGTGCTGGAATCCTGCTCTCTAGGCAGAACGAAGTGCTCTTCTCTGATGTGTATATTGTGTTGTAAACACGGCTTCAACGCTGCTTCCCTGCGGTCAAACCAGACGGCAAGTTGGAGAAGAAGAGCTGCAATGCTGTGTTTGACTCCTTCGATGCAATTAGCATAACTCGCGTTCAATTTCGCGCCTCTGTCGTCTTGGTCGTCGCGCCTACATGTCTATGGCCGGCTAGACGAGGATCAATTCGCCGAAGAGAACAAGCCAGATGGCCGAGAAGAAGCACATAACCGACATGGACAGCTGGTTGCAGCCCAGAGGACAGGCAGTCTTCGCCGGTGCTATAAAAACGGTGCTCAAACAACGGGGGATGGCTAGCAGGCACGGCTGCATTGGTATCATCTCCCCCCTTGATAGAACGAAGGAAGATTGAGGGAAGGAGATATCTTTACGCAAGGGCATCTCTGAAACGGGGCATGCCGCAAGTTCTACCAGACTGACAAGTCGGTCAGGTCGGTGCACAAGCTGAGCATATTGGTGGCAGGCAGAGAGCTCTGGGCTATTCAGCAGCAATAGAGGGCCTCGAAACACTTTCGAAACGAGTGCGCTCTACTATCTTACATGTTCCCCTACCAGTATTTACTTGTCTTCTCTCCCCAGCCTAATCCCCTCGCAGCAAATTCTGCTGGCAATCCTTCTCCGTGGCTGGCAAGACAGTCCTTGTCTTGTCTGTCACAAGCAATCAGGGGTCAAGTAGCCTCGTTCGGCTCCGGATCACGGCCTTGTTAGGCCCCGTGTGCCAATAAAGCGCTTTGACGTGGCTGGCAGTCGTTCTGGAAACTCAACCGGCTGGTAAGATACATGGCAAAGGATCATCCGAATGGAGGCACTCTCCCACTATGGCTTTTCAATCAATTTCGCCTAAATTATATCGCTATTCCGCTCAGAGCGATGGCACCTCGTCTCCACGGAGACAAGACGAATTTGGGAATAGCTCTTTGTGGGGTTCAGAGCGTCGCAATCCCTCGGAGCTAGCTTGGCTGCAGCACGGCGGATCCGTCCGCTCTGAATCTCGGTAGTGGCAAGCAATCTGCAGAAAAGAGCGCTCTACTCCATCCTATGTATGGATGAAAGGGGGGAGGGGAAGTAGAAAAGGAGTTTCAAAATCTACTTAGTACTCCGTACATAGAAGCAGAGCCCTACAAAATACGAGATCATCCGGCTCAGAGCAAGAGGACATGCCCGAGCCAGACATGTATCAAGCGAGATCGGCTCTCTGTTTTTGGCTATCATTTAGATGGGCTCCCGTTCCCATTGTACGCTGTCAGTAAGCGAGAGACGGTAGAGTTGGGTGGTGCATGCAGCAGCCGCTTCCCATGCCATCGTCTTGAAGCGGCTCACGAGCATATAGCCAAGACGGCACATACGAGGCGCACTTTGAAGTTGGTGTAGTGTATTACCTGCATTACCTCCTGCATTACCTCCTGCATTACTTCTGCATCTCTTCTGCATCTCCCACTTCCGCTTTAGCATGTTCCGCCCATTGGCAACGTTAGACATGCAATAAAACGGTCTTTCCACGTGGGACACTTTCTGTGGGGATATGGCGGCTCGGCACGGCTGGGCTAAAAACGGGTCGAGTCCCGCTTAATCGCAACTGGCCTGTCAGTCGTGCACATGACTCTCCTGCGTCGAAGGCGAAAGCCTTGCCAGGCCTGCAGAAATCCGGTATGTATTGCAAAGATCTATAGGACAATCTTTGCAGTAAAGAAAGTTGATACTCGTCGTAATTCGGGCTGACACTGGTGCAAGAGCCCACTGCCTACACATTCCACCCTAGGCTTGAACTTGGAGAGTAACACGTATTGTCGTCACTGGCAGCAAGTACGACTTCGAAACAAACAATAATAAAAGAACAAAAACCCTGTATTCCAGAAGCCAGTAGTCTACGAGTATTCTGGGAAAGTGGCTGGTTCCTACAAAACTGGCGACGGTATAAGAAGGTGGACAATACTGAAGGCACGTCCAAAGTAGCTGTCAGGGAGTCCTCGGCAAGTTCGCAATAATCGGCTCCGCGAGTACTCGTAAGAGTGGCGGACACCATGTTTCGATCAGATCATACGATAATGAGGTCATTGATGATGGGTGGGATCAGCTTAATGAAAAAACATACTTAGTATTCAAAGAGAAACAGCCTGTACGAGGGAAACATATCAAGGGTAATAGGTGAACCCCATTAACACCCTCCCAGGTCTATTATTACAACAAAAGCAAACAATCGCTGTGCTTTTATTTTCAGGTTTATACGTCATCTGGCCTTCCATACGAGTATCTCCTCTTGCTTCTACTGCGTCGTTTTATCCCGTCGTCGCAGACGGCTCCTTCCCCTAGAGCTCTAGTGGGTCCCCTACTGGCATGCCGTTGCAGCCATCTGAGCAGGACAGTCCCTATTTGGCAGGAAGGATTGCACGTGCGAGGAAACCCATGTGACAGATTTGGACTGAGACCTGTGTGTGGACTAGCATAGAAGGCTAGCAGTGATGGTGGGCAGCAGCTGTCACACTGGGCAGACGTACGTACGAGCACGAGTAAAAGCAAACAAAGAAGGGCCTCGTACTCTTAGGGGACAACGAAAGGAGAAGGAAGCACCGACTGCTGCAACTGGTTTTTGTTCCTTGCATTGGTTTGCGTACATGTTCATCGGCGCCTGCATCGCGGCTAGGCGATACGAGTACGTAAAAGCACCTGCAGCTGTCCTATCCTAGGCTGGCCTGGGGCCGAAAGCAGCAGCAGCAGCAGTACATAGCAACACCAGCACAAGCAGATACGGGGCCTGATTGCGATTTGTGCCCCAGAAGGCGATAGCGGCAGACGCGGCAGATGCGGCTGCGATCTGCAGCGGTGGTGCGAAAGAGGGAGGGGGGAGAAAGGGAGGCAGCTAGCACCGGATCCGTCGAGCACGCCGAGATGGATGGGATGAATTGGGAGGAATTGGGAGGAATTGCAGCGCATTGGCAACCACGAGTACGAGTGCGAGTCCGGAGCAGGGCTGGGTCTTTTTCTTCGCAGAGCTGCCAGAGACAACAAGAGAGATGCCACAAGCCGTCTCAGAAGACACACCGACAAGAAGGCCGGCATCGCCGGCGATAGCAGATAAGGGTCATGCGGCAGAATGGGTGATACGAGACAAGGTGGTGTGGTGTGGGCAATCTGCCCATAGGATTGAGATGGGGTGTCCAATTACAAGTTTAGGAGGGGCGATTGAAGGGAGGGAATTAACAGAGGGCTGCTCAGAACATCATGACAGGGGAAGGGGGGGTCAACGCATTGGAAGGATGTTGTGGCAAGGAGAGGAGAGCAGGTTTACGAGTAATTTTGTATTTGCAAGCAGAAAAAGAGGGCAATGGAAAAATAGTCGTACTCCTGGTACTCGTAATGGCCAGCTATTTGTCCGGTAAAGCCGAGGAGAGAAGCATTCTACTATGTAATCTTAATGAACGAGAACTTGGCAGTAAATAGAAAAGAAGCCAGGGGTGATCGGAAACGGAAAGGCGATATTGGACCTGAGTCCGGCGGAGGAAAATAAAAATAAAAAGGCGGAAATGCATGTGAGAATCAAAATCCGGACCATTGTTACGGAGTTTGGAGCTTTTGAGCATGATTGTAGAGTGCATGGCTATTTTTCATCGCGTTTCCACTTGGTGCATGGAGATTACAGAACCGGACTCCGACGGCTGCAAGCTGTTCTCCCATGATTTATAAGTAGGCCCGCCGCTATCGATAAAAAAAAAAGCGGAGAGATCCAGCCTAGGCCGCATAGAGCCATGTAAGTATCGGATTTATGCAGCAAAGTCGCCGAATGACAGGCTCGGAAGGTGGTCCAGTCTGGCAAGTCTGGCAAGTCTGGCACGTCTGGCACGTCTGGCACGTCTGGCACGTCTGGCAAAGAACTAGCAGAGTTCGTGCTAGGAAAGTTGCTGTTCGTCCCTATGAGTCACCGCCGTGTCGTCGCGCCATCCCAGTTCGACCCAGACAGCGCATTGGGCAGATGTCTGCTGATTGGCCAATTCCGTGACGGCGCTGACAAGTGGCAAGCAAGGAAGGAGGGAATGGCGGGAATGGAGGGAATGGGAAGGAAAGGAGGGCAGACCCCTCCCTCTCTGGTCAATTGCGGCATTGCAGACGTGTTCGCGGAGGGTCTCTTGCCCGACGTGGCCGCCAAAAGCGACAGCAGAGACGGCCACGTTTGCTACGAGTATGCAATATGTGCATTTTTCTCTCGTTTTCTGCCGTCCGACACAACGCCCTCCGTTTGTTCCCCACCGTGCGCGAGTTATCTTTGCAAACATGCAGCTTACAGCTTGCAGCTTGCAGCCTTGCCAGTGCGCTGGTCCCCCAGTGTACGAGTATCTTACGGGCATTGCATGTCCCTTAGCGGTGACTTGCCGTGATGTACGGAGTATCTTAAGTTTTTAAAATCGCGGCGGCTCCCGGGATACAACAGCAGGCCGCCTTGGGGTGTGCAGGAAGCTGTGTGTTTTTTGTGTTTCCTTCGATTCTCTGGCCGGCTGCCTGGTTAGTTCTGATTGTGCTGATTGTGCTGTTCTGTGATTTCGTGCCACTTGTATCTTACCGTTTGTACTCGTACCGTTTGTACTCGTACCGTCTGTGCTACCAGTACTAGTATCTTGCTTGTTTGTTTTCTTGCAATTCTTTATAAGCACTTTTTTTTTTTGCCCAGTCGTCGTTTCTTCATGAGAGTAACATACAACATAGTAATATCTCCCCACCGTTTACACTAACACCGCCTCCGTTTTCAGATTTATCGTTGGGCGGAAGGGCTGACCACGCCCGGAAACCTAGTCAGACACCGAGCTACGAGGGTGGTGTGAGACTAGTGCCACCCCAATCCCACACCCCCCCTTTTTCGTCTCAGAGCAGACAGATGTCGCCTGCCACAGAAGGCCACAGAAGCCCATTGCCGTACGAGGCCACGCCGGGCATACTGCGACACCCAGCGCCCGTGTTGGGCATTTTGCGCAGTGACCATCGCCACGCGTACGAGTGCTCTCGTATCGTACTTCTGTATCTTACGGAATATCTTATCTTGCCTGTCTTATGTGTCTCTTATACCACACGTATGGCGTCAGAAATCTCAACCCCCGCCTCACTGGCAGAATGAATGCATTGGGCCAACTTGCCTGCAAGACCTCAGAACCTGGCAGGAGGGGGGGTGTCTATAGTGACTCTCTGTGATAATTGCCCAGTCGCCGGACGTGAACGAAACATGAGCAAGAGCGCCTCACCCACTCAGAGTGCACTCTGTCACTCTCTCTCTTCTAATACTTCCCTGATCAGCCTCAGAAAGCCGTCGCTGCCTTCTCCTTTCACTCCCCTCATCCTCTTCATTCCCTCCATTCCCTGCCATCTCTTCCTTTCTCCCTCTGTCCCAACTCTGCCTCTACGAGTACTGATTGTATTTTCGCCTATCTTCCTTCGTCTTTCGACACCCCTCTGCCGCGCCTTCCCTCTGTCGTATCTCTCTCGTACGCTCCTGCCTGCTAGCGCCCATATTACGTATACCCCCCTTTATTCCACCGCCCGCAGCGACTTACTTACTCCCCCCCCTGGCCTCCAGCCGCGCCAGAACCCCGCGCTAACAAGAACGTTCTATCCCGTCAACTCTATTATCAATATAGAACAGGCAACAACCACGACTCTGTCATGCGACGCCCTGCCTATTAGCAATTGCCCAACATCAGCCCTTTGACGGTTCAATTCTCACAATTCGCGAAACATTCGCTTCCAATCTTATTCTCGCATCCTATTTTCCTCCCTTTTCCTCCCTTCTGCTCTCGCACCTATAAAATCCTGTCGCGCCCAATTCTCGCTTTCTAGTGCCATCTCGTTCTTTCCTCTTCTGTAACCCCACCCACTTTGCCACGCTCCGCAACCCTGCCTTCCCAACTCGGCAATTTTGCCTCCTGCAGTCAAATCGCACCTGCCTGCCCGCACGTCCCAATCGACAACGGCCAGATCCAGCCAGAATAGGAGAAGCCAGACAAGATCACAAACTTCACGCAACTACAAGCAGCTTCACACAGGATCCAATTCACTCGATCTTGCTGCAGCGCTCAATTCCCGCCTGTGGCAACGAGTAACTAACAACAACGTCGCTGCCACTATTTATATTTAGCATTCGGCCTCGCTGCATTGCTTTGCATTGCTCTGCCTTGCTTATTTTTCCGTGGTTGCGCAAACACAACTTTTGCCAGGTGACAAATCTACACTCCGACGTGCTGTTGCCTGGCGCTTCGCCACGCTTTGCTGGCAGAAACTGTTGATCCTGGTGACGAGCCACACCTGCCGCCTATTTGGCTCTTTTCTCTCAGAATCGATTCACTTTTCATTTTCATCTCGCCTTAGCGCCCTGCTACCGATGGCTCAATCGCCCTTCGTCTTGCCCTTTCCGCCCAATCACGGCAGCGTTCCGATGGAGCCTTCAGTCTCTTCATCGTCGTCGATTTCTTCCTCGACCTCTTCCTCCCTTTCTTACTCTCTTGCTTCTGTTTCATCTTCTTCCTCATCGGGGCTCTCACCTCCTGCCCCATTCTCATCTTACCAGCCGACGACGCCCAGACGCCAATTTCAATCAGACGGCATCAATCGCACGACAGAAAAGGCAAAAGAGATGTCCACCTTCCCAACAACATTCGGCTTCAAAAAGCCGCTGGATATCAGCAACCTCATGTCACCGCCAGAACCTGACCAGCTCGACAGCTTCAGCGTCAATGACGAGCGCAGCCGCAGCTGCAGCCCGGCAGTAGTATCTATCTCACAACTTCCTCCCAGCAAGACCACAGTCATCCCGGGAAACGGTCCGCTGTCTCCCCCCATCTCGCCAAGGGACAAGAAGTCGGGCTGTCTTTCTCCCTCGGACAATGTGCCGCCTGCTGCTTCTGCTTCTCAGACGACTACCTGTGACCCCATACTGTATCCTGCTACCAGCGAAGCCCCGTCAGCAGCTCTGTCGCGGCCTCTCTTTGCCTCTACGGCCAGCACTCAGACAACTATTAGCAGCGATGCCTCGGTTGTTGTCAATGAGCATGTTGCAGCGCGCTCGTCGGCGCTATTTTGTCACACGGCACCACCTCGTGGCGAGGACTACGAATTGGCACTGTACATGCGAGCGCAGATGATGAACGCGATCGTGAAGAATCCCAGATCGTGGCTCAAGAAGGAGCGTGAGCAGTTGGTGGCCGACCGCATGGCTGCAGCCGATCGAAAGAAGCGCCTGCATCACATTCTGCCTGCCGCGAAGTCGACGCTGCCTACACAGAGGGCTTCTACGCCGCGGCTCATGAGGCTGCAGTTCTCTGCCCAGCAGGCACAGCAGTCGTCCCAGCCACAGCAACAACAATACCAACAATATTCGCCGGGCCAACAGGCACAGCCAGCTTCCGAACCACACCACCTTTTTCCACTCCCGCAGCGGCCGTCAGCGGCACTGCACACAGTGTCGGACGCGAGCAACCGGGTCACAAAGCGCTCGAGAGCTGCACCGACACGCATTGCCCCACAGGTGCACAACACAGCTCGCCAGGCGGGTGGCAGCGGCGGCAATGGCGGCAGCAGTGGCAGCGGGAATAGTATACGCGTGTCTGGGGCATCGCCGGAGCCGCGCGTGCGTACTACGGCGCCAAACCGCGAGGATAAGGACTTTGCATCTCTGCCAGACTACTGCCCGCCTCTCAGCACGCTGCCTGAGCGGACCAACAACCTCAAGGTTGATTGGAAGGGCAATGCGCTGGACCTCTCGCGGGATGCTCACCTGCATCTGCTGCACCGCGACGAGGTGGGCCTGGCGGCGAGCTTGCGGCTAGATTGTGCGACGTATCTCACGAGCAAGCGGCGCATCTTTATCCGGCGGCTGGAGTGCGCCCGCATTGGCAAGGAGTTTCGCAAGACAGACGCACAGCAGGCATGCAAGATTGACGTCAACAAGGCGTCGAAGCTGTGGACGGCATACGAGAAGGTGGGCTGGCTGCGGATCGACCATATGAAGCGATTTCTTTGAGCTTCTTCGTATTCTAGCCCACCTTACTTCACTTCCAACCAGTTCTCAACCAGTTTTCAACCCTGGACGACACAGATTGTACGCCCATCCCGCTCATCCTACGGACATGGGTGCGACCCTTTTTTTTTGCATGAATTTTCTTCTTCTTTTTCTCAGATTGCCGCCGGCTTTCTTCTTTCTATCTTTGGCTCTTTTTACTTCTTTTTTCTCTACTCTTTTTTTATTTTTGCTCCCTCTTATCCCCTCCCTTTCCACTCCCTCGTTGGATTTTATTTATTTATTATTTTACTTTGGTCCTCATGATCACCCGGACGGCTTCACACCAGGATGGATTAGGGTTCACAACGGCGGCAGGCATCATATCACGGTACTTGGGAAGACCAGTGTTGGTCGACTGTCACTCGACGCATTATTAGGGATAGGAGGATGTTCATTTGATACCCGCGAGACTTCAGAGACTTTCACATGACGGTTTACAACAGATCGATACCCCCCTCCAGTCAGATTTTTTGTGCATTGACTTGGCTTTTGTTAGCTGTTTGTTTTGTTTTTGATTTATTCAAATTTCTTATTAGTTTACATCTGGTTTATCGCGCTGTGCTTTGACCGCATATGTAGGCCCACTCCTTAAGGAAACGTCCCTGTCTACTCTAGTAAAGAATACAGCTTTTAGGCAACACACGTGAGCGCATATATTGCGGTAGGAATCACGTGAAGTCGTAGACCATGAGGCTTTCACGGCCACCACGTGACTCTTTAAGGACGATAACCATCTCGTCGTCGAAGCCGACCCAGTTGCGGCGGTCGTGCCAGTCGCAGGGGTAGGATGGCGCTGCAGCGGGGGGCCGGATGGCAACGCTGCGGCCGCGCTCGGCAGCGGGGCGGCCCTCGAGCTCCCAAACGCGCATCTCGTCGCCGCGGACGCTGACGCTGACAGCCTTTCCGCGGGCGGTGATCTCGGCGTCGCTGATGCCCGAGGTGTGGCCCCAGAGGCGGATGCCGGGCGAGACGG
>JRUC01000393.1:0-22276 GCA_000806385.1 Leptographium procerum
CTTCAAGAAATACTTGAGAACTCGGTGACAAGTGCTAACGCGTGTAAGCAAAATGACAAACGCGTACGAGGGCTCCCTGGTCCGGCTGTTCCGGCGGCTCGAGGAGCTGCTGCGGCAGATGGCCGAGGCCGGCAAGGTGATGGGCAGCGAGGAGCTGACGAAGAAGTTTGAGCAAAGCCTGGAGAAGATCAAGCGGGGCATCGTGGCAGCACAGTCTCTGTACCTGTAGTCAACGCTTTGCTCTATGCTTGTATTCGGCCTTCTCTCTCTCGTTCTCGTTCTTTTTCATTCTACTCCATCCAGAAAGATCTTCTCCATGTTTTTGGTTTGCATGTTGGGCGTTGAAAGGGCAAAAGAAATATCGGCAGTTCGTATATCCAAAAAGAGGGACCATCTTGCTGTTGCTGTTCTGTACTATCTTACATATATTCTGCTGCTTTCCCGTTCCCAACGGATATCGATATAAAAATGTTCTGCTACGAACTGCTTGGAAGTTTAATAGACGCATGTGTCTTTGAGAGTGCTGAGAGTGCTAGCAGCAGTCGCAAGCATGAAATGACGTCCTGTCAAGGTGTAAGGATTTGTGCCTATTAACGATAAAAGTTGGAGTGTGCCAAATATGTTCGACTATAAGCCTACAATCAATAGGGCAAGGCGGCTGGATGGCTTTCAACTACGAAATGGTGCTTACTGCCTCTCGTTTTCTTCTTCCTGTTCTAGGTCTTTTCTTTCCTTTTTTGCTCTCTATCGCTGCACTATTGTTGTTGTATTTCCATGGTTGTGATTCAATTGCACTATATGCTGTTTTCATGAACAGTGTTATTTAAAGCACGGCATCGGCTGCGTTAAGACGCAATACATTCGGTCACCACGACTTTGGTCAATTCTGACATACTCTCACGCAGGCAGCTGCTGGCTTCCGCGGCAGTGTAAACCTCAACCGCCTGTTAAAGAAGAAAGCTATGGGGCTGGAAATCGGCTATTGGTTGGGTGCATGGCATAAAGTGCTGAGCAGGGACCGGATTGGGAAGGAGTGACCTTGCCAGAGTGATCGTTGTAGGCAGACAGCACACGCAAGAGATATTTGCGTCTGCAAACAGGATAAAATGGTACAAACCTTCCTTCATATTCAGGTTCACACACATCCTGAAATACGTCGAGCAATGGCTTGTGGTCATCTGCTTTTTCTTCTTATTTTTGAATCTCTCTCCTCTGATCACGTATCTGCTGCGTTTCACTTGTCTCGACATGGAGTGCCCACCGGGAAGTGATCACACATTTGGGCCTCAAGTCCGTCACGACTGCCGCTCGTTTGACTTCACTCTCCAGTTCGAAGACTCCCTTCTCGGCTGTCTTCCTGCCGCAGCCTTCCTCGTCCTTGCAGCCGCACATGTGGCCAGGCTGGTACGATCACCGGTCGCCTACCAACTCCGGGCAGCTGGAATCGTCAGACTCAAGCTGGTGCGTGCGGAGTTCTGTTTTCGGTTTCGGCTTGGGAGGGACGCCAGGAAATGGGCTGCGACGTATTTGTGTTTGCTGACATGGCCGGGCCACCGCTGCGACTGACGCCGCATACACAGACTTCCCTTGCCTGCCTGCTCGCGGCGCAGCTCGCCCTGCTAGCCGTGCGTGCCCGCGTGCCTGCAGCTGCTTCGGGCGCGTCCCTTCCGGCTGATGTACTAGCATCATTAGCAGCGCTGGTAGCCGCGGTGCTCTCTGCGCTGAGCTACCAGCGAGCGGAGCGACCGTCGACGGTGCTCAGCCTCTACCTCTCGGCGGCGGTGCTGCTGGGGACTGCCCGAGTGCGCACGCTCTGGATCATTTCCGGCGGTGGTGGTGGTACTGATGTGCAAGTGCAAGCTGCTACAGGCCTGGCGACGGTCGTGCTGGCGCTGTCGGCAGCCGCGCTCGCCTGGGAGTCTGCAGGGCCCAGCGGGCGCAAGACGGCAGCGGCAGCGGCAGCGGCTGGCAGGGGGCAACCACCGGCGCAGTTCCATCCAGATCCGACAGCAGAAGGACCTGCCACCATAACTGTCACCGCTTCCGAGCAACACAGCAGCTTCTGGTCCCGGACCACCTACGCCTGGCTGGCTTCCACGTTCTGGCGCGGACACAGACAGTTCATCTCCCTCGACGACCTGCCGCCGCTCGACACGCGCCTCGAGAGCGCGAGGCTGTGCGAACAGCTATCCCGGTCGTGGGAAAACTGTATGTAGCAGCCTTCTTTTCTCTGTTTTCTCTGTTTTCTCTGTCCCCTCTCCCCCCCCCTCCCTCTTTACCTCCAACAAATTTGAGCTTGACTTTGACAAAGTGGCGCGTGTGCCGCCTTGGGACAGATGACCACCACGGCCGCCAAAGCCTTCTCTGGGCAACTTTTCGCTGCTACCTTGCGTCGTTCTTATCGGCTGTCGTACCGCGCTTGTGCCAGACGGCCTTTACTTTCGCGCAGCCGTTCCTGATCACAGCTACGCTCAACCACGTGGAACAGCCAGCCAAAGATAGGGACTACGGCCGAGGCCTGATCGGTGCCTGGGCGCTCGTATACGTGGGACTGGCCGTATGCAAGCCTAGCTGCTTGTCTTAATGCCCGCACGAATCTCACTTCTCTAACTTTACGCTCTTTCAGGTCTCCACTTCAGTGTATCAGTATCAGAGCCTCCGCTTCGTTACTAGAATCCGCGGCGCCCTCATCTCCCTCGTCTACCAGCGGATGCTACTGACGCAGTCAGCCGGCCTCGGCAGTATCACCGGCCTGGCACTGATGGGCACAGATGTGGAACGTATCGTGGCCGGTGTGCCGTCTCTGCATGAGGCGTGGGCATCACTCCTCGAGATCGGCATTGCCTGCTGGCTGCTCGAGCGACAGATGTCTCTGGCTTGCATCGCGCCAATCATTCTTGTTGCCGGTGAGCTTGCAGCCAAGAAGATGGGCGGGAGGATGAACACGTCATTTTGTATATGCTGCTGACGTGACCTCAGTTTTCATTGCCGCCACCTCTAAGGTGTCACTGCGACTGCGAGACACGCAGGTCGCCTGGATCGAAATGGTCCAGGAGCGGCTCCGCGTCACCGCGGCCGTGCTGGGCGATATCAAGGCCGTCAAGATGTTTGGCGTCTCGAGTGTCGGAGTTTCTGTCATACAGGGACTTCGAAGGAACGAGATCGATGCCTCCCGACGGTTCAGGAAAAACCTCGTGGCCATAATGCTACTGTGTGAGTATTTTACGTCGTAACGTGCCCACGACCTCACTGTACAGTCTTGCTGACGCCAGACACAGCCCTTACGCCCATCAATCTAGCGCCCGTGCTATCCTTTGCTATCTACTCCGTTGTTGCCGTGTTCTGGAAGGACGAAACACTGCTGGCAGCCAAGGCGTTCACCTCCCTCACCCTCATCTCGCTGCTGACGGCTCCTGTCATAGTTTTTGTGCAGGGGCTACCAAACGTAGTGCAGTGTCTCGGGAACTTTGACCGCATTCAGAAGTTTTGCAGCTACGGCAGGGACGAAGACTCCAGAGGTGAGAGAGAAAACGACGATGACGACGACGTCCGTGGCCGGGAACAACCTATCCGGCTACAGGGTGCCGGATATTCATGGAACAAAGACGGCCCCGAAACACACGTGCTGCGGAACATGGACATTCATCTTCCGCGTGGAAGAGTCACTGCAGTCGTGGGGCCGACCGGCTGCGGGAAATCGAGCCTGATGAGCGGCCTCCTGGGCGAGCTGCACGTTGTGCCATCCGCTCCAGCTCCAGACGTCCCAGGAGCAAATGAGAGAGCGGAAAAGGACACCAGGCCCTTTGACGGAATTGTGGGCTATCCCGTGGCCTACTGCGCACAGTCGCCGTGGCTCGAAAACGGTATGATTCGCCACAACATTGTTGGAGCTTCGAAGAGGGATAGCAGATGGTACAAGACGGTCTGCGCGGTCTGCTGCCTCGCCCAGGATCTGGCGCAGCTGAAAAGCGGCGACATGACCCTCGTGGGTAGCAAAGGCGTGAATCTAAGTGGTGGCCAAAAACAGCGCGTTGTAAGTTGCCTTTTCTCATTTGCCTTCCAGTTGACAATATATAAAATTTCTCTACTAATTTATGTGCACGGTAGGCTCTTGCTCGGGCTGTCTACTCCAAGCACCGTGTTCTGCTCTTGGATGACGTTTTCAGCAGTATGGACGCCCAGACGGCCGAGATGGTCTTGACCTGCCTCCTTGGGCGCCATGAGGGACTGCTGCGAAATGAACACACCACTGTGGTCTTGACAACTAACAGCCGTACGTGCACTTCCCATGATATTTTTTTTCTGGTCATGCATGCAGGTCCGGCTCTAACTGTTTGATGATGTAGTTAAAATAATGGAGCTTGCAGACATGGTCATTGTCCTCGAAGACGGCAAGGCCACAGAAATGGGCAGCCCGGCAGCTTTGCTCCAGAATAAGAGCGGATACCTCAGGAAGCTGGGCCTGTCCGAGCTGGCAGAAGGTGGCGAGCTACAGTTGACTTCAGCCAACAAGAACGGCATCTCTGTTTCCACTTACGCCCCCGGCGAAGAGATGCTGGCCGCACATTATGCGGCCGACGCTACCGCCGTCATCTCTATGGATGAAGATGAACCAGAGTCTACTGCGGCTAGGCAGACGGATCTCCGGCGCAAGAACGGCGAGCTTTCTGTCTACATATATTATCTCAAGAGCTCTGGCTACATTGCAGTCGCTCTGTATGCAGCATCCATAACAGCTTGGATCTTCTGCACAGAATTTTCCAGTATGTGGGATATTTAAAAGTCTGGGTCACCAACTACTGACGGTAAAAAGCCATTTGGGTCAGCTGGTGGTCCGCTGCCAACGCCTTGCACCCGAACGAAAAGCTGGGCATGTACATGGGCGTTTACGCCGTGTTTGGCGTTGCTGGGACTGCAGCCGCGTGTGGAGCAGCTTGGTAGGCGTTCTGGCACATGCTGCATATGCGCCGTGTGTCCCGGATCTGACAATCCTTAGGTGTGCCTACATATGCATCATATCGAACTCGGCCAGCACGCTTCACCTCGATCTACTCGAGGCCACATCCAGGCAGGTGACATGTTCTCTCTTCTCTGATGTCTCCTTCTACATGCGAACTGCCGTCTACAGGCGTTAACAGCCGGCTAGGGCTCCTTTTCGCTTCTTTGCTAGCACAGACACCGGCGAGCTTCTCAACAGGTACGCCTTTCGTTTCCTCTCGTGTGCTTACGGTACGCCGTCCAATCGCTGAACCACGCTACAGATTTAGCGAGGATATGGAGCTAATCGACATGGACCTGCCGGGGACGGCGCTGAATTACACCTCTAGTAAGACCTCTTGGCCACGGGGAGTCCGTCCATTGATGAGGTCTTGGCCGACTGACGAGATCTGTTACAGCGGCCCTCTCCTGCTTCGCTCAGGCTGTTGTCCTTGCCGTCTACTCCCGCTCCCTTGCCATTGCTATGCCTTTTATCGCTGCATTTCTCTACGTCTTGCAGCGCTTTTATCTCCAGACCTCCCGCCAGATGCGTCTGCTGATGATTGAGGCCAAGGCGCCCCTGTACACGCTTTTTTCCGAGATGGAGACGCCGGGGTCATCTGGCGCAGCGGGAAGCGGCAGCCGCGACAAAACAAGTGGTAAAACGAGCGGCAACACGGCCGCTACTGGCGCCATCACCATCCGTGCGTTCGGCTGGCAGCGAGCGTACGCAGCGCGCGTGGCCGCCCTCATTGACCGATCCCAGCAGCCCGCTTATGTCCAGAGCTGCATCCAGCACTGGCTGGCCTTTGTGCTGACACTGGCCATGGCCGTTCTCATGGTCGTCCTCATCGCCACTGTCGTCACATGGCAGGACCGCCTGGACATTAGCACTGGCGGCGTGGGCGTGTCGCTGATCGTCCTCATCGGCCTGTCGACCACGCTGACGCGGCTCGTCCGCACGTGGACACGCTTGGAGTCGAGCGTTGGCGCCGTGGCGCGTGTGAGGCGTTTTGTGGCAGAGACGGAGATAGAAGCAGATGCAATAGAGGCACGAGTGTTCGTACCGAAACAGCAGACGCAGACACAGCAGATAGGGACTGTCTGGCTCGACGACTTGGCGGCTGCGTATCAGCCCGGAGCCGCGCCTTCAGTGCTTCAGCACATCTCACTGTTGGTGCCCTCCGGCGAGCATCTGGCTATCTGTGGCCGCTCTGGCAGTGGCAAAACGTCGCTGGTGCTGGCACTGCTGCGGATGATGGATATCCGTTCGGGTCGCATCACTGTCCGCGGCCGCGTCAGTGTGGTGTCTCAAGATCCGTTTCTGGTGCCGGGCACCAGCCTGCGTTTTAACATGAATATGAACACAGTCCCATCTCTGGAGGCAGCGTCGGACTCGCAGATAGTTGGCGCGCTGCAGCGGGTGGGACTCTGGGAGGTGGTGCAGCGGCAGGGCGGCAGCAATGGCACCAACGACGACAGCAGCAGTAGCAGCAGCAGCCTCGACCAGACGGTTGACTTCCTGGCATTGTCGGCGGGTCAGCGGCAGCTGCTCTGCTTTGCCCGGGCCGTGGTGCAGCGGGAGCAGACCGACGTGCTCGTCCTGGATGAAGCTACCAGCAGGTGAGATGCAGGCGTGAAGACCGGGATGGCCGAATGGCCGAATGACTGAATGAAGAGACTGATATTAATAGCAAAGCAGCCTTGATAGTGCGGCCGACGCAGTGGTGCAGAGCATTCTCGATACCGAGTTTCGCGGGTGCACATTGCTGGCGGTAATGCACCGACTGACGCACGTGGCATCATACGATCGGGTGGCGGTCATAGACGCCGGGACCCTGGTCGAGCTTGGGGCGCCTGGAGAGCTCATTGCCAACGAGAGCTCGCGCTTTGCAGAGATGCTCAGGTTTTCACGCCGAGTGACGCATAAGGCGAAAAGTCCAGGAAGATCAGGAAGATCAGGAGGTACAACCCATTAAAAGCAGACGGAAAACGGCGCGCCACCGCCCCTTGTCCAGCTGCAGGTGGCTGCAGGAGGCTGCAACGGTCGACGATGGGGGGGGAGGGGGCGAAATAAAGATTGTCTTTGGTTGGGCTCGCTTACAATACCTACTGTGGAGGTTGCAACGTGTTCATCTGTGAGCCCCCTTTTCCCCTCGTATCTTGCCTTGTGTGAACGGGCTGCTGGGACATTTCTGCCATCGCAGCACAAAAAAGCCTTATACGGATCTTGATCACAACATGCAAGGAGTTGTCGGTGTCCTGGCAATACCCTTTTCCCATATCTGCAGAGATGCTAGAAGAGATCCCGGGGGGCACAGACACGTGATCGCACGGTCACCCGAGACAACACGAACGCGAAGTTCGCCGCTGGCACATTCCTGCTTCATGCGCGCTCTGACCAAACGCGTTCGCTGCCGACGCGCACGGGCCAGTGAGCGGCCTGTGTTTTGTTGCCCCCCTTTCTTTTCCACACGCGCCTTTCCCGGAAGGGACGAAGCTCTATCAACAAGCAAACTGCTCATCCCGCTCTTTCCCTCACGACACGCCAACGGTGAAGGATAGAACGGCCAAAAGAGCAATTTCAACACCCCACTTCACCTGCAACTGCATCCATCCCTGGTCTTTCAGGCTTCCATATTCCTGGCTCTCCTGCACTCCCCCACCCCCTTTTTCCCCATCGAAATTCCATCCTAATAAATAAATAAAAGTACGATAATTAAAAAAATAAAGAGCAAGAGGACACAAACATTTGTCATACTAAAAAAAGGGAATCCTTTTCTCCAAACAAAACTTATCTGGAGATTCCCTCTCCTGGTTCTTCCATCCCAACAACGTCTCCAACGACAACCCATCACTAAACAACAGCAACCATGCGTGAAATCATTAGCATCAACGGTACGCTGCCCCGTCCCTCCCTCTTCTTTCTTTTTTTCCCCCTCTCCTCGTGTTGTCGGAGCGCTTTTTTGCTGGTCCGGGGTTTGGCGTGGATTTGGTGGTGTGGCCCGCGTCTGTTTGCTGCTAGATTCCTTCACCGCATCGTGAAGTCAAACAGCTCCAAACCACCACATCTGCCTCTAAAACCTTGCATTTTTTGTGCTGACATTCCTCTCCTATAGTCGGCCAGGCTGGCTGTCAAATTGCCAACTCCTGCTGGGAGGTATGTGTTCCAGGCGGATCCGGGAAAATGATATTACCATAAAAGGGGGGATCTGGGGGAAGAAGTTGTTATCACGATGGCGGTGTCTTCCCCGGAGCAGGGCCCAGTCTACGACAGCACACTGACATGACCACAACAGCTGTACTGCCTTGAGCACGGCATCCAGGTATGTTTTAAAGCATCCGATCGGACTGAAGTATAAAAAGGTCTACGGACGGTACTGACTCGTCGTCTAGCCTGATGGCTACCTCACGGAGGAGCGGAAGGCTGCCGAGCCGGATCACGGCTTCAGCACCTTCTTCACCGAGACTGGTACGTTTTGTAGAGTGGCCTCTTTCGTTCTCTCACCACTGTCGTCATGCTAACTCTATACAGGCCAGGGCAAGTACGTGCCGCGCACCATCTACTGCGATCTCGAGCCCAACGTCGTCGACGAAGTTCGCACCGGCCCCTACCGCAGCCTGTTCCACCCGGAGCAGATGATCACCGGCAAGGAGGATGCGTCCAACAACTACGCTCGCGGCCACTACACCGTCGGCAAGGAGCTGATCGACCAGGTCCTGGACAAGGTCCGCCGCGTCGCTGACGGCTGCGCCGGTCTCCAGGGCTTCCTCGTCTTCCACTCCTTCGGCGGCGGCACCGGCTCCGGCTTTGGTGCCCTGCTGATGGAGCGCCTGTCCGTTGACTACGGCAAGAAGAGCAAGCTGGAGTTCTGCGTCTACCCGGCGCCGCAGACCGCCACCTCCGTCGTCGAGCCGTACAACTCGATCCTGACCACACACACCACCCTTGAGCACGCCGACTGCTCTTTCATGGTCGACAACGAGGCCATCTACGACATCTGCCGCCGCAACCTCGGCCTGGAGCGGCCCAATTATGAGAACCTGAACCGCCTGATCGCCCAGGGTACGAATTTTTTCCTTTCTCCCTTTATCTTTTCTTTTTCTTTTTCTTTTCTTTTTTTCTTCCTGCTAACAAAATAGTCGTCTCGTCCATCACCGCCTCGCTCCGCTTCGACGGTTCGCTAAACGTCGACCTGAACGAGTTCCAGACCAACCTGGTGCCGTACCCCCGTATTCACTTTCCTCTGGTCGCCTATGCTCCGGTCATCTCGGCAGCCAAGGCCGCCCACGAGGCCAACTCGGTCCAGGAGATGACCATGTCCTGCTTCGAGCCCAACAACCAGATGGTGAAGTGCGACCCCCGCCACGGCAAGTACATGGCCACCTGCCTGCTGTACCGCGGCGACGTCGTGCCCAAGGATGCCCACGCCGCTGTGGCCACGCTCAAGACCAAGCGCACCATCCAGTTCGTCGACTGGTGCCCGACTGGCTTCAAGCTGGGCATCTGCTTCCAGCCCCCCGAGATGGTTCCCAACGGCGATCTGGCCAAGGTCAACCGTGCTGTGTATGTTTTGTCCACTTTTTTCTCTTTTCTTTTTCTATACCTCAAGCTATTACTTTTTCTAACAACCACAGGTGCATGCTTTCCAACACCACTGCGATCGCCGAGGCCTGGTCTGCGCTGTCCGCCAAGTTCGACCTCATGTACTCCAAGCGCGCGTTCGTGCACTGGTACGTCGGCGAGGGTATGGAGGAGGGCGAGTTCTCCGAGGCGCGCGAGGATCTGGCTGCGCTCGAGCGCGATTACGAGGAGGTCGCCACGGACTCCCTGGAGGGTGAGGAGGGCACCGAGGCCGAGTACTAGATTCGAGACTCGCTTTTGAGCCTTTACCCCTACTACAGTACTTGTAATTGCAGTGAGAGTGAGAGAGAGAGAGACAGACTGGCTTTTATCGAATTCCCCCGAACGTCCTCTTGCTTTTTTTTTTTAAACTTTGTTCGCTTGCTCGTTGACGCCTGTTGGGGCCGTCTTCTACCGTTTTGACTGGTTTTGGTCTTGTATCATGGAATATATGGTTTTGAGCGTTGATACGTCCGTTGCCTTCGATTCTCATTACATGGATCCTGATCGAAACGTGGACCCCAACAGCGGGCGTTAGAAGTTACGAGAGAAGGGAATTTTAATCTTTTTTTATTGCCGTTTCTGTCTGGCAGAAAATAGTCGTTCTTTTTAATACCACCACATTGGCCAGCCGACCTTTTGGGAGAGAACTTCGCATCTTTTGAGCAGAGCAATTGTAACCTTGCCGCGCATCTTATTTGCCTGTATCTGTCAACCAATTAATATGGTTGTTGCTTGTGCCGTCGTTAAAACGAGCTGCTGTTTTTTATTTGCCATATTATGGGTAGCTGTCGTGTGTGGTCTAGAAGTTTTGAAGTTGCCCTGCCGCCGTTGCGTGGATGTAGTGATGCCTAGCTGGTCAAGCCGGAAAACGGAGTGGCCGCACCTTTACATAGTTAGCTGTGCTCAGCCCGTAGTGTGCAATTGCCCCTATTTCATCTCTCTGAACGTTAGCACGTTCCCCGCCCGTATTTCTTCACCAGAGAGGTCGGGTTGGCAGCGGCCATTACTCACGAGGTGCTAGGCTCGGTGCTAGCAGGCGTCCGACCCACTTAAACCAGCACCTAATTTTCAGTTTTGAGCCACTGCTGCCGACTTCTGACAGTGATCCTGCATTGCCAAAACATTTTACCTCCAGCCACCCGCAAACGTGCATACCTTCAAATCAGTCCCTGCGATCTCAAGCCTGTTTGTCTTCTCTTTCCTCTCGCCCTCTCTCGCCCTCTCTCGCCCTCTCTCGCCCTCTCTCGCCCTCTCTCGCCCTCTCCCCCCTCTCCCTTCGATACGAGGTCGATTTGACGAATTCTTTGCAAAAGAGATCATCTTGCACCGCTGTCCTACTGCATCATCCCATCCTTACTCGTCTCTCGGACCGAACGATTCCCCCCTCCTGAGCTCATTCTCCGAGAGCATGCGATTTGGAAACACCTTGTGTCTGGACCTTGAGTGTTGACCTCAGCTGCTGCAGAACTCTGGCCGTCTCTTTCTGCTTTGCTCCTGGCAACACAGGGGCCGCATTTTGCATCGCAAAGTTTTTTTTTTTAATCTCCCAATCGAGCTATCCGAGCTATCCTCTCCTGCTTTGCAGCCTACGTCACGAATTAGCCAAAAACCCCGAGGCTCCCAGCTTGATTCGAACAGCTCCCGAAGCTCTAATTCCGGCCACCGTCATCACACCACCTACAACATCAACAAGGAGAATAAGTAGAAATTTTTTGAAACCGAGCTTCGGGCCTTCTTCTCACGATGGTTTCCGAAGGCTCCGACGATGCTGGTGAGTGCTTTTTGCGAAAGGAGGAGAGGACCGGAGAGGAAGAATAATAACGAGAGGCAAAAAAAAACATCGATTGTTTCCCCCTCGAACCACAATGCGAGATGCTGTCCAAGAAACCCGCTGACCAGACACACTTTCTCTCTCAGGCCCGAACCTCAACCTCACAGCAGAGGAGAGGCAGCTATATGGCCAGCTCTTCCGCCAGGCCGACACTGAGAGTGTGGGCATCGTCATGGGCGAGGTTGCCGTCAAGTTTTTCGAAAAGACCCACCTTGACTCGCGCATACTTGGCGAGGTACTGCTCTCCCGCTCTTTACTCTTTGCTCTGTCTTCCAGTCTTCCCGTGATACTGCTCTAACACGGGACAATGCATAGATCTGGCAGATTGCCGACTCGGAGAACCGCGGCTTCCTCACGCCCGCCGGCTTTGGCATTGCCCTGCGCCTCATCGGCCATGCCCAGGCCGGCCGCGAACCTGCACCCGGCCTAGCCCTCCAGCTAGGCCCGCTTCCACGATTCGAGGGCGTCCCTCTGCCTGCTAGCGCCGTGCCCCTTGTCCAGCATGCCACCGGCGGCCCCGGTCCTCTGTCGGCACAAGTGACGGGCGCGATGCCACAACTCGCGGCACAGGGAACAGGCAGCGTGCGGGTGCCGCCACTGACCATCGACAAGGCCGCGCAGTACGCCAAGCTCTTCCGCGACCAGGTCCAGGGCGGCTCGATTCTGCCCGGCGACCGGGCTAAGCGCATCTTTGAGCGATCCGCCCTGCCCAACGACGTCCTCGGCCGCATCTGGCAGCTGGCCGACACGGAGCAGCGCGGAGCCTTTGTACAGACCGAGTTTATCATCGCCATGCACCTGCTTACATCCACAAAGCTCGGCACTCTGCGTGGCCTGCCAACCGCCCTGCCGGTAGCGCTGTACGAGGCGGCGACGCGCGGCGCCACGGCCGTTGCAGCCACCGGCGGAGGAGGAGCACCTCTGGCCAGCCCGGCAAGCCCGGCCCGCCAGCAGAGCCCGTTGGGGGGTACCCCTGGCGTGCCGCCGCTTCCGCCGCTGCCGGCAGTGATCCAGCGACAGACCACGGGCCAGTTCCGGTCGGCAATGCCACCGATACCAGCACCAGCACCAGCATCAGCACCAGCACAGAGCGACTGGCTTATCACGCCGGCCGAAAAGTCCCGAATGGACCCCGTGTTTGAAAGCCTGGACAAGACCAAGAAGGGCTTCATCACCGGCGAGGAGGCCGTGCCCTTCCTGACCCGGTCAGGGCTTAGCGAGGATGCCCTGGCCCAGATCTGGGACCTAGCCGACGTCAACTCCGAGGGCCGCCTGACCAGCGACACGTTTGCCGTCGCCCTGTACCTCATCCAGCAGCAACGGCAGCGCGCCGACGGCAGCAACGCCCTCCCGACGAAGCTTCCTCCGAACCTGATCCCCCCCAGCATGCGTAGCTCGCTGCGGCCGACGAGCCCCATTGCCGCTCAGCCACTGCAGCAGAGACAGCAGCCGCCGCCGCCACCGCCGCCACCGCAGCAGCACCACAAATCAGCCATGGAGGACTTGTTCGGTCTTGACTCGGGCCCGTCGTCGCCGTCCCTCACGCCTGCGTTGGCTGCAAATATGACAGGCTCCGGTACCGGCGCCCTAAACGACCCATTTTCTGGCGGCGCAAGCCCTCTGCCTCCCAGCTCGCCGTCGAGAAAGTCGCCCGTGGCGGCGACGTCTGCGTTCAAGCCGTTTATTCCCTCGTCGTCGTTTGGTCGATCTCTCACCGCGCAGGTGACGGGCGACTCCGCCGGCTCCACACCGTCGTCCTTCTCTAAGTCGGCGGCAGCGCCACCGGCCACGGCTGCCGCTATGGCTGCTGCAACTCGGCCGTTCGTAGCCACGCCGCCGGCAGTCGCTGCTCAAGACGATCTGCTGGGCGGAGACAACGACGAGGCCAGCAGCAGGAGCATATCCAACGACACGGCCGAGCTGGCCAACCTGTCGAACCAGATCGGATCGCTCTCCAAGCACATGCAGGAGGTGACAACACACCGGACGACGCTGCAGACGGAGCTGGGCCAGTCTAGCCAGCAGAAGAAGAACTTTGAGCAGCGGCTGGCGCAGCTGCGCAGCCTGTACGAGAAGGAGGCGCAGGACGTGCGGGGCCTGGAAGAGCAGCTGTCGGTGGCGCGGGCCGAGGCCAAGAAGCTGCAGGCGGAGCTGGCGACGCTGGAGGCGTCGCTGCAGGAGATGCAGACGCAGCACCAGCAGACGTACTCAGCGCTGCAGGCGGACCAGCAGGAGAACGGCAGCCTCAAGGGCCGCATCGCCACGGTGACGGCCGAGGTGAGCCAGCTGAGGCCGCAGGTGGAGAAGCTCAAGTCTGAGGCGCGTCAGCAGAAGGGCATCGTGGCCATCAACCGGAAGCAGCTGTCGCTGGCGGAGAGCGAGCGCGAAAAGCTCAGGGCCGAGGCCGAGGACCTCACGCGCCAGAACGAGGAGCTGTCCCGGGAAGTCCAAGCGAGCGCTGCGAGTGTTGCGAGCGTGCAGTCGGCAGCGGCCAGCCCTTCGGTGGCGTCTAGCACGGGTAAGAACCCCTTCTTCCGTCGCACCGGCACCGGCACCGGCATGGGCAGCACCAGCACCGACGTCATGGGCGGCGCGTTTGGGTCGCAGCGGGCGCAGTCGGAGTCGCCCAAGCCGTTCAGCGGCGAGAGGTCGTTCGACGACGTGTTTGGCCCGCCACCACCGGCGGCAGCCGTTCCCACCGCTCCTGCTCCTACTGCTTCCCCTGTGTCTGCTGCTTCAGCTCCTATTGCTGCTACCGCAGGTGTAGCAGCTGCTGCAGGCATCGCAGCTGCTGCAGGTATCTCGGCCATTCCCAGCGCCTTCAAGCCGCAGACGACCGGTGCATCCTCGGGCAGCGGAGCTTCGTCGACGTTCACTGCCGCCACGGCTCTCAGCGGCCCCACGTCGGCCACAGCCACGCCGGCCATCAGCCACCAGGGTACATTTGTTGGCGAGACACCGACGGCACCTGATGTCGAAGCTGGAGCGCCGCTGTCGCTCTCGTCGTCGCCAGCACCTGTGACGACGGCATTGGAGACGTCGACAGCAACTGAAGAAGCAGCAGGCGCTGCCGCTGCCGCTGCCGATGCTGACACGATAAACACGACGAGCGGCAGCAAGGCGGCGCAGACCAACGGCGATGGTCCATCGGCCTCCTCGGCGAGCGGTGGCGGCATCATCCCAGCAGCAGCTGCAGCCACTGCTGCGGCTGTTACAGCGGGTATTGCGGGCATCGCGGGCATCGCAGGAATCGCTGGTTTTGGAGGTGGCGGAGATGCTGCTGCCACGGCGTCCGAGTCGAACACACCTGCTACGGACGTTACTACGGCTGCCGACGGCGAGGCGGTAAAGAGCATCTGGGGCCACGCTCACAACGACAGCCTCAGCGACCCCTTCTCCTCGCTGGACAAGCAGCAGGACAGCAAGGCCAAGGAGGACTTTGAGTCTGCGTTTGCCAGCTTCAAGGCGAGCAAGGCGTCTGTGGCCTCCTCGGCGGCCGACGACGCCAGCGCAGCCGGAGGAGTTGGTGCGGGCAGCGTGACCACGGCAGCCAGCGCGGCCACGCCGGTGGCGACAGACGCGGCAGCGGCGGTGGCGATGGCGGCTCCTACTACTGCTGCCGCTGCTAAGACCAGCAGCAGCAGCCGGAGCAGCAGCAGCGACGCCCTGCACACGGACGCGACCAAAGCCATCTCGGCATTTGACAGCGAGTTCCCGCCGATCTCAGAGCTCGACCGGGACGATGATTCCGAGTCTGAGAGCGAGAGCGGCGGCGTCGGCTTCGATGACGACTTCGCGCCGGCCTCGCCTCCGAGAGTTGGCGGCCAGAACGATAGGGGCGCTGCCGTTACTGCTGTGCCGGCTGCGGAGTCTGTGGCGTCTGCTGCTCCTATTGGCTCTGCCATCGGCACCGTCCCCGCGGCCAGCAACAGCAACAGCAGCAGCAGCAGCAGCAGCGGCGGCTTTGCAGCAGCAGCAGCTTCTGGAACGCCAACGCCCGCAGCAACCCCTGCACCGGCAGCAGCATCGTCATCCGTGCCCGAAGCGGAAAAAGCAGTCGACTCCTTTGGGCAGGCGACAACAACTGGTCTGTTTAGGTGAGTACAGTGTTACGATACTTTGACAAATCCCCTAGACAAAGTCCCCCCCCCAAGAATAGAGCTGATTAGTAATCGATACAAACAGCAGGACCGACAGCAGTAACATGGACGACATCTTCAGTGCTCCGTCTGCATATAGCGCAGCTCCCGTGGCCGCAACAGTATTCCCGAGCGTGGTATCGATCCCGGCCTCGGCATCCTCACTGGCACCAGCACATACGACCGAGCCCGAGGCCGAGCCTTCGTTTGACGATCTGGACGACGAGTTCGAGGGCCTCGAAGACGCGCGCGAGGAGTCGGCAGACGACGACTTTGCCAACATTAGCCGGACGACAGACGCGTTCCCGTCGGCGTTTGACTCGCCGCAGCAGCCGGGCGGCAGGCTGGACTCAACGTCGTCCAACTTTGGCCTAGACAGCAGCTTTGACTTTGGCAGCCTGGGATCATCCACGGCCGCCGTGACGACGCAGAACGGCTCGTTGAGCCAGCAGCAGCCGCCGCTGATGACGAATACGACAACGACGACTGACGGGAGCGACTGGTTCTCGTCCTTTACAGACGCAGCGCCGGCCGCCAAGGAGGCCACCATTAAGGAGGCGGCCAAGACTACTACCAATACTCTCGAGCCCCCGCCGACACGGCCTTCAGGGCCCGGCCGGATGCTGACAGACGACGGGGAGCACGACGACCCCTTTCTCAAGAGGCTGACGTCAATGGGCTACCCGCGGGCGCTGGCACTGAACGCGCTGGAAAAGTACGACTACAACGTCGACAGGGTGAGTCAAAAGACCCCATTATTTTCCCTTTCCCTTTCCCTTTCCCTTTCCCTTACCTTTTCCTTTTTATTTCTTTTCTTTTCTTTTTTTCCCGGTTATTCTTCAATGTCTTGTTCCAAGGCCGTACCCACTGACATGTCTTAGGCGGCCAACTATCTTGCCAGCCAGTCTTGATTGAGACCCGGCTTATATTATTATACATAGTACTCGTATTATCATCGTCTCTCTCTCCTTCCTTTCGGGGCTCCTTTTTTCTTGCTTTCTGTTGTCTATTTACTCCTGTTTTCTCTCCAACGTCTCTATTCAGTCCAGCTCCTTGCATGTGTCCGCTCATAATCTACTACGCTCTCTCTCTCTCTCTCTCTCTCTCTCTCTCTTTCTATGTTTTTTTTTGTGTGTATGTTACAACTCAACTACTCGTACTCTCCCTTTAAAGCCTTTTTGTTCTTGGCATCCGATTTTTGGACGAGTTGGACGAGAAGAAATAAAACTGGCACATCCGATGAGGGGGAAGGAAGGGGAGTTCATTTTCGTTTTTTCCTTGACTTTGTTTTCATCAATCTAGCCTTTTTTCTATCCTTCCCGCGCTTCTCTCGACTTTCTTTGCTTCTTCAATCGTCCCTCTCCCAAATCCAGCCAACCTCTTTAATTCATAGTTTCTGTAAATAGCAAAACCAATCTTCTTTTTGTTCCCTCTAAAGGAAGAAACACAATCTGCTCTTCCGAAGCCGTCTGCCCATCTGCCCGTCCTCTCACGCCTGCCGAGCTGCTTACTACTATTGTTGTCTTTGCCGGGTTCGGGTCCCAGGCAAAGCCAAGCCAGTCGTACTATGTCCTGTCTGTCCTGTGGCGCCACGCTTTTGGTTTTAATGCATCGGCTTTTAAAGGGGGGTTTTTTTCTCAGCTGACCCCGAGCATTGACGCCCAGATCCGGCGGTCGGCTATAAAAATACGAACGGGCTGAAAAAAAGCATTGAGCCACAGAGCTTGGCATTGCTGTACAAGTTTGTCTGCAGTAACACAGCATGGACAGATGCGCATGTATGAGCATGTAGGCTGCATATTGCCAGGCGGGGAAGAAGAGGAGAGCGTCTCTTGCACACTGCTCGTATTTCGTGAATTGTCACCTAGAAGAGGGGAAAGAAGAAACGGTAGCACGTCCTCCTACCACGTACCATGTACGAATCCTCGTAGACGCCCAGAGCGCTGCAGCAGAAAACCCCCTCTTTGCCGAAAATGGACAACGGAGACTTCCTCTTTGGCTCTGCTATGGCCATGACCAATGTTACTATACAAGAAACGCTAGAGTTTAAAATAGGTGACAGGGCGTGCCGATAATAATAAAAAATGCAAGATTCGAGCATGAATAAACTGTGCTCGTACGAGTAGCAATACGAAGGTACTTTTGGAGGTTGGGAAAGCTTCCCGCGTCTCGTCCGATCATCAGTCGGTAACTATTGGTAATTAACCTAGCTCTGTTGTTTTTGGTGGCGCACCTCAAATCAGTGTGGACTCTTTCTCGAGCTGAAAAGCAAAATAATAATAACAGTAATAGCAATACAGCAAAAGGCGTGTACGGTACGAACAGCAGCCCCTCTCCCCTCTCCCCGGTTCTTTATTATTTTATTATTTATTTATTTGGCTCTCTCCAATGTGCTCCCGATCGGATTTAGGCTTCTTTTTTAGGTTATTCCTTCATGCTTCTTCTTTGGGACAAGAGGCGGCTTATATTGGCTGCAACTAGTGGTTCACTAAGGATCCGCAGCCTCCGTCTATAGAGCTAAAAACTTGCTCGATACTGCTACCAGACATAGTGCATACATAGTAAAGCATGTTCGCCGGCGGCTGAAGAGAGAGAGGCCCGTTGGATTGATGTGCAGAGGCAAAGCTTTATTTCTTTTAAGCTGCCCTGTTGGTATCTTAAAATATATTACTAGGACAGGAACAAAGAGGTCCTTCCCGATCCGTCTTACAACGGGATATTTTTAATGATTCCAGCCAACCGGCCGTACATAGTAGTCTCGTAGTTTAGCCTTGCTTTGTTTTTTTCTTCTTGAAAATCCTCACATTTTCCTCTTCTCGTATCTTTACCAAGGCCACATTAATTGTGTCAGTGCCGAGGACGGTGAAGCTTGCTTGTATCGGTCAGCTGCTTCTGCGCTGGATCAGGAGACGGGGCTGGGCCACTCTCCCTTTTCCTTGCTTCTCATTCTGTCTTGGCTGCTTTGATTTTTTTTATTTTTTTTATACTGCTTTGTTTTTTTTTTGTGCTTTTACTTTTCGGGCGAGTCGGGGTCTCGACCCTCTCCCCCTGGTCCTGCCCTCCCCTGTCTTCTCCAGCTCCCCAGAGTCTTCAGCCGCCGTCCCATTGGCGCCCTGACCAGCCTCTCTCGGAAGCTTATGCAAGCCGACTCCCCCGTATTGCTCAAACGAGGCAATATTGGGATGCGCTAATGCGCTGCTGCTACCATAATACATAGTAGTTATCGCACAGAGAGTCGTATCAGTCCCATGGTTCGGCCAACGTGTACATAGTAAGGCCAACAAACACCTGCAGGAAACCCCAAAAATCAATAACGTGAAAAGTACCTGTACTTTCTTCGGCAGTGCCGTTCTGCCTTTGTCTGCCGTCCACACACAACTCTGCAGCTGTGATCGTGTAAGACTTCTCTCCCCCCCGGCCGACCAACAGATGAGACTATTGTGGATCTATGCCGATAACTTTTCCTGTTTGGAACGATCCTCTTCCCTCCCAAGGCTTAGTAGCCTCCATCAGACGGAAGATGCAATGGCACGGCGCCAGCTGTTCAATGCCCCGTGAGCCGCATGAGGGATCTGCTTTTGTTTAGTTCGACTACCTCGGCGCATAACAAAAGACATATAAGTGTATCCCATCATCCTGCCATTTCTCGTCAGCCTGCCTCTTTCCTCCCCACCCTCCCTCACCGATCTCGACAAGCTCTGTTGTGTGTCTCGCAGAGTCTTAGCCTTGTCAAGCACATTTTCTTTAATTCAAAATGAAATCCGTGCTCTACGCCTCGGCCCTAGCCGGCCTGGTCAAGCTGTCAGCTGCCAATGCCTGTAATCCGGTATGAAACCACATCCCCTCCTCACCTCACAGAGCTGTGGCCGGAACTGACAAGTTTCCCAATCTCTACAGAACAACTGTCTGCGTGCCATCACAGGCACGGCGGGCGGCTCGGCCAGCATCCTGAAGCACAAGACGGACTGCAGCTCCTTCTTCAGCTTCACGGTGGCGGGCGCGGTGCCCACAGAGACGGAGACGTCCACATGTACTGAGACGGACTGGGTCACCGAGACGGTGACGGTGGACAGCGGTGTGACAGTGCCGGGCTCGACGGTGATTGTGTCTGTGACAGAGACGATTGCCACGTCTGTGGACGTTGAGACGGTGGTGGGCAGCACGGAGACGATCTACTCGACGATTGGGGCCACGGCGACGGTGCCGGCGACGGTGACGGTGGACACGGCGACAGTCACGTCCACAGAGACGGACACGACCACAGAGACGGCCACGGCCACGGCCACGGAGACGGATGTAGTGACGGAGACAGCCACCGAGACGGCCACGTCCCAGGTGACGGCCACGGCCACCGTGACAGCGGACTGTGCTGCGGCTACGACGAGCAAGCCCGTGAAGACCACTTCCAAGGGCCATCCGGGTGGCGGCTGGCGGCGGGGTCGCATGGCCCGGGATGAGGCTGGTGCTGGTGCTGGTGCTGGTGCTGCAAAGCCGGTGTTGAAGCGGATGCCGGTGCCGACAGAGGCAGCGGTCCTGCTGATGGCGGCTCGTGACCTCGCGTCCGTGCTGTCGCCCTCGGTGGTCCCGACGTACGCGTCGGCTTGCAGCAGCATCGCGGCCTACTCGAGCGCCTGCTCGTGCTTCGGCGTCGACAGCACGACCATCACCCTCCCAGCCAGCACCACGGTGACGGTCACGGCAGCCACGGCCAGCACGACCATCGTGACGTCGACCACGACGACCACAGCCACAGCGCCCGACGTCACGGCGTCAGCCGAGACCTCGACGGTGACGATCTGCACCACGGACGATGAGCAGTCGACGGCCACGGCCACGGCCTCCAGCACGGTCTACGTCTCCGGCAGCACCGTCACCGAGACGTCCACGGCCACAGTGTTCACCGACGCCACCGTCAGCGCCACCGTCATCGAGACTGTGACGGAGACCGTCTCGGCAAACGCCACGACCGTGTCGACGACCGACGTCACCGTCACGACCACGGCCACTGCCACTGTCGCCACGTCGACGACCACCCTCAGCTGCTCCGTGACGACGACGTCCACCTCCTCCACGGTGGCACCCACGTGCTCCAACTCGGTCGTCAAGGCCCAGACAAACTCTTACTTTGACCGCAAGTGCAGCTTCACCGTGTACTGCGGCACCAAGATCGTGCCTGGCAGCTCACAGCCAAACTGCAACACCGTCTCCAAGAGCAGCGTGCAGGACTGCGCCAACGCCTGCAACGACGACCACAGCTGCAACGTCTTCTCCTTCCAGGCCGCCACCAAGCAGTGCCTGCTGTACCGCAGCCTAGGCTCTTTCACCAGCAAGGCCGACAGCGGCTATGTCTATGGCACGATCGCGGGTAAGTGCTAGGGTGGGGAGAAGAGGTCGACGTGAAGCAGGCCGGGTTTTTTAATTCTCGTAGTGCTGCCAAAATATCTTTCTTTTTTTTCTGTTTTTTTCTGTAATTCTTAGGTTGTAAAACATGATATTAATACATTAATCGCCTTGCCGGGACGCAAACATGGATCTGAAAAGACAGCTATCAGCATTGGAGTTGAAGATTGGCAGCCTATAAAAGAGGGAGTTCCTCAAAGGAAATCAACTGTTAATGCAGAGACGAAAAAGAGATGGACTATTAGTGGATGAATACTGGGAGCATACATAACTCGTTTTGTCGTTTATAGTTGCTGCTTGTCCGGCGCCTGCGTAGGTTGCAGTGAGCTGTCACGGAGTTTGCTCCTGGCCAAGTTCTTTCTTTTCAGACTGTTTATTCGTGCTGTGATAGAATGAATTGCCTGAGAGCACAAAACATACGACTAAACATGAGAGCGATAAATAATGCACCGTGGAAGCAAGTCCAAGAATTCAGACAGCTGTGGAAGGTGCAGTGGGAGCATGAGGCGTGTGCCCCACTTGACGCATATTTACTTATTCGAGTGTTAGTTAGTCAGTCAACTGTTTTTTTCCCCGCGATTTTTAAAGTGGCAAATAGAATAATTTTCTCCATCGTGGGATCTCATTCTTCTACCGCCAAAACGCCAAAGCAGCAACAAAACATAGCGAAGCAACCACGACCGCTGCAGCCATGAGCGACGACGAAGACCTCGCAATCTACGACGAAGTTGAGATCGAGGACATGAACTACGATGCAGCTCGCGGCCTCTACAACTACCCTTGCCCCTGTGGCGACCGCTTTGAGATCGCATTGGACGATCTGCTAGACGGGTCTAACGACATTGCTGTGTGCCCGAGCTGCAGCCTGATGATTCGGGTGATTTATGATCTTGTATGTGGCCGCCTTTCTTCTCTCGCCTTCTCTGCTTTCTTGGATGCCAACGGCAGAGCTCTTTACTATGTTTTGCTAAAGCTAACTCGGTCCTAGGAGGATCTACCAAAGGGGCCAGGAGACAAGCCCCAGGGCGAGGTGGTGGCTACGGCGGCGTGAGGGGGAACGATCTCGCAGAGAATGAAGTTAGAAAACGAAACAAGCGGCGCCAAGTAGCGACGATGACAGCGAATCGCCCGCAAGGGACGAGCCGCGAGCCAGAAAACACTTCTTGAACACCCCGATTCACGGGCGAACTCGACACTCTGACACAAGATCTTTGTGGGCGCTCACAAGCTTCTAGCCGGGCGTGAGAAGCAGATCGGAATTAATAGCTGATGCTGCTGTGCTATGCGGGAGAGGGGGGGGGG
>JRUC01000396.1:0-22173 GCA_000806385.1 Leptographium procerum
GGGGAGGTAGGGGGGATGGGAGGGCCGTACCGCCGCTTCAGGCTGGCACCGGGTGCGAGCTGGATGATGTAGGCCTTGGGAATGATGCCGACAGAGGCGTTCACGGGCGATATGGAGGCCGCCACGGTCGGCGAGCCCAAAGTGCCGGAAAAGTCGGGTGTCTTCAACTTAAGGAAGTCATCGTCGTTGGAGTTCTGCCGGTTAGAGCTTGCTCAAACCGCGACAGCTGCGTTGCCAGAAGTTTTGACAAGGAGGACGAGGAGACCTACTATGTTCTTGAGCCCCGGATGGGCTGCATCATACGCGGCGAAGTCCGAGCCCAGATTTGCAAGCACCGTTGAGAACGAGCTGCTCACGACGGTGAAGCACAATAGGTTGAAGACGCGCATGGTCTCGGATCGCGGTGATTGCTAGGTCTGTCGCTGTTTCCTGTCCGAGAGGGAGAAGAAAAGGCACCCGACATAGGGAACATGTATGTTTATATGCTCGCGCGGGAGCTCGCGCCTCGCTGTCACACATCACATCTATCTGCGTCGAGACGGGTGTTAATGCAGCAGTAGCAGCGTCCTCAACTCGCACACCGCGGTGAGTCGTGCCTGTTGCCATCCCCGTCTAGCAGAAAATGGGCAGGTCCCATCACGCCAGCCTTTTCTAGATTGAAAGTGGCAGGTGTGGCACTGTTAGTTTTTCTACATGCGAGCCTTGTGATTTTTTGTTTTGCTGTTCTTTTTCCGCTCGGGCAGAACAGCTCTCTCTCGATCGGACTTCTCGCCAAGAGCCTTGGCATGCTGGACACTTATACGGCTCGCACGCATGCACTACTCCGTAACTGGCATTAATGACACTGTCGCGTGGTATCGAAAGACGACAAATTAGGACCTGCTCGTTTTCTCCTAACCCCGTTGAATAGCCGGCGGCTTCTAACTAGACAGCTGTGCCTACTTGCGGACATCGCGAGACAGGGTCATCGCAAAACGGATGATCTCTCGTATTGAGTTTTGATAAGAGAGTTCCTATTAGCGCTACAGTACATCCGGGCGGGCCTCCTGTGTAGATTTGTATTAGTCAGTACTACACGCTAGTCCTAACTAAGAAGATCGCCATAATTATGCCGGCTATGACCTTCCTTTTAAATACGCACTACGCCATAAGCGATCCTCTCTTCATACCTGCTAAGTGGCTATACGAAGTAGTAGTTAGTGGCTAGATTGCAGTGCAAAGCGAAAAAAAGCAGTTACTTGTAAACGGACTGCTTTAGTGCTATGTCTCGCAATGATGGAAATTGATGATTAATTGGATGGAGCAGCTGAAGAGTTTTAGGGTGGAGAAGCCTGCCACTGTATTGGCCGAACGGCCTAGATTAAGGCAGTTTTTGTGCTATATAGTGTAAAAGGGCGTAGCTACAATGTAGGAAAAAACATACAATGCTAATAGAAACCTATACCTCCGCCCTACCGGTGCACGCACCAACTTGAGCTCTGGGGGTCCGATCTGACGTGCACTGGCTTGTCACAGGGGCCCGGCTCAGTGCACGGGCACAACTTAATATCGGGCAAGGCAGCGCACACGAAGCCCGCAGTCAACCCCCACCTGCCATACTGGTCTGAACGTTGATGGCGGTAAGTAGATAAGGACGTCGGCAGGCACGGAGAGGTGCGGAGAGGTTGCTGCAGGAGAATGGTTTGGGGTTAGACCGGCAGAATCAACATTTGCAGTCAGTAGAAACATACAACTACATGCTACTTTGAGACACTCATAAGAGTCGTCCTCCACCTGCTAATTGAAGATGGTGTTAACAGTAACTCAAATAAGACATTGTTCTCTGTGCTAGTGAGACTAGCGAGGCCTACATCGACTACATCGACTGATATCCGTGGTGTTGGTATCCGTGGTGTTGATCACCGCCCTTTTGTTGGCCGAGATGGTTCTGTGAAAGTTTCTTAGGCTCTGTACCTGTCAAATCCAACGGTCAGCGCGCTGCAGCGTTGTATTTTTAGTTTCGCTTACGGTTTAAGTACAGCTGGCCGCACACTATGCCTATACAAGCAGAACGCTACTTCCGTTGCTTTCTGCTGCAGGGCGGCTGCCGCTGGTATCATTTAGCGATGTCGTAGCGCAACTCCAAATTCCGCCTCCTTTAAAAGCCGAGGGCGAGTTGCGTATCTTACGTTAAAAACGAAGCAATTAATGTGGTAAATGCCGGAAAATAAGCAGTGTTCGAAACAGACCTATCCTACAGAGGTATATAGGAGTACCCTTTTTTCAAGTCACAGCGCTAACGCTATAAATTTGGCCGCATACTACCTCGTATTTGCAGGGGAAATTTTAGCGAAGTGTAAAAGGCTGTCCCTTGCATCCTATGTATCTTTGCATTTTATTCTGTGTTTGGTGTAAGAGTACTCCACAAAAGAGTTCATCACTTTTTTATGCAATACCTATGGACCGTCCTATTCTATGCCCTCTCTCTATCGGGGATCAGTTTTAGGCCTCTGCAATCTGACAAGACGTGGGATAACATTCGATGATTCAGATAAGGCGAGCGCGAACTAAGCCAGCTGAGCCGGGGTGAGCCGAACCTAAGCCGAGCCTGGATTTGCGGGGGGGCAAAAGCGGCCTTGTGCTGCATGAACATGTAGGCCCTGTAGTGTTCAGATTGAGGACATGAAACAGCTCAATGTCGGTCTGAACAGCATCATCGAAGAAGCGCGTGCCCCCCTTATGTCCTAATAGGACAAACATACAGACACGGTAGAATGAAATCGGGACCAGGGCGGGATGGAGCACAAGGCCCGTCATGTTGGGCGGCTCATTGGGGCTGCGACATGACAGACAAGCAGATGCCTTGTTAGCCCTTCGACACTTATCTTTACTTTCATCACTGTCATCACTGTCATCACTGTCATCACTGTCGATCGGCAGGGCCATTCATTCCCCTGCCGTGAACGCGCAGCGACGCATGGCGGATCTAAAGACAGGGTTCGGAGCTCTTGATGTCAACGGTGTGGCTGGTGAGCGCAAATGTTGGCTGCATACGCTTAGGCCCGAAGTGGGACCAGTCGTACAGGGGGTAGGGGCGGCGTTGCAGCGCCGCTTCAGCTGCGATAGAGGCAGCTCGTACATAAGACACGCACCCGAGATATAGGCAGAAAGTCCCCAAGGTGGACGCGGAGTTAGCTCCGCATCAGCGCTAGGTAGGGACAGGCCCTAGACTCTTTAGTCGCAGCTACCCGACACTTCCAAAACATACGTGCCTCTTTTTCCACCTGATTGCTCTCCTCCCGACAGTAACGAGTTCACTTGGTTAATATATTTTGTCCAGATTAGAAGTCCGCGGCCCTAAAACCTCATCAACGAGACTCTAGTGATCATGTGGAGGCTAAAGATTTGATGCGATACTGTACACCCTTTTCCCATCATCCAAGCCTATTCCTATTATCACCGATAGGAGCAGGCCCAAGAGGCCACCAAGCAGCACGTATATCGCAGTTTGGGTCACCAAGCTACACCTATCCTTTCCCCCCACCCCTAAATGAAGAGCTTGCAGCAAAAAGAGGCCCCAAAAGGCAAAAAAGTGAGGACGACCCGAGTCGAACGGATGACCTTTGGAACTGGAAGCCAACGCTACTACCACTGAGCTACGTCCCCCGCTTGTGGAGTACAGGCCCACCAGGCTTAATTATAAAGACACTACTGAGCTTCGATAATGACATTCGTAGTAGTCGTGACGTTTCTCAGACGAAGATTGTATTTGGCTCACTCAGTTGAGGTTTTAAATCCGCAATAATGACATTGAGATATGTGCACCACCTTTCATGTGTTTGTGGTGTACATGTTCCCTGTGAGACATGCGTTCATGTGCCTGGCTGTCTCACGTGGCTTCTCATCATGACTCTGGCTGCCTTCGGCGTGACACCTGTCACAAGACAGAGGGCCGAACTTCTTATTCAGATGATCGGAACGTGCAACTACAAAAAGTATGCTCCCGCCACCTTTCGAGTAGATAATCGGTGTTCACAAATTATCCAGACTTTTGTTGATGCAAATCACATGCAAGAACGGTCGGCACCAACTTATCCATCAACATGCCAAGTAGTCAGATTGAGTCCTTGCGAGCTTCGGCCCGGCAAGATCGGGAGATAAGCCCAGTTGGAAATCAGAGTAACAGCTGGCACCGCACACGAAGCCGGAGCCGCACCCTGGGAGATGCGAAGCCGATGCAACGCCCACAGCCAGGCGATGATTTGGAGCACCTCGTTCGAGCGATCCTAGAATATGCACTGCAACTCTTCGTCAACGGAAGCAGCAAAAACAGGTCAAGAGATCTGGATATGTCTTATAATAGCCAGCCCGAGACATGCAATCAGCAAGACAGCAGTCGCCAACAGCAAAGGCCCGACGGCAAATCCCAATCAGACACGAACATAAACGAGATTGCACGTCTCGTTTTGACTCAGGTGGTGAAGTACGGCATCAGAAAATACGTCAAGAACGGAAAGAAGCAGCCGAGGATGCCGGGACCATCTAGGCAGAACAGAGGACGACCTGCCCGCCGTGGCGGCAAAGAGGAGTCAGCAGAATATGCTGACGCTCCCTCGGGCCGCACAACCCCTGCATGGCAGTCCCAAGATTCTTGCCCTAGGACTGAAGCAGAGAACCTTCCACGCCAGAAGCCTGCGCTTCCATCACAGTACTCAGCGCGGCTGCCACTGCTCGGCCGCTATCATGAGCCAACGACACCACCATCATCGCCGAGGGGATCACTGCCCGCTCGCCCTTCGCGGTATCACCCTCCGCAATCTCGCCGCCCGGATCAAGACGTCCAGCTGAAATTGTGGCCTCTGCCGGCTCGCTCGCGTTCCGCACCGCTGGCGTCTCGGCCGGTGCAGCATCGCGAGTTAGTCGGGGACACCTCGCAGAGCAGCCCCTACCTCTTCATCGCTGCTCTAGAAGAACTCATGTCTCAGCTTCGTGCAACTGATGACCTTGTTTACCGCACGCTGCACCGACCGTCGGTTGTGGAAGAGCATGATGGCTGTAATACCCGCCGGGCTGTGCTGGCCCATGCGGCTGACCTGCATCGGGCAATCGACCGGGCTTCCGCAGACACGCGCCAGGTACGGGAGATGGTGGATGCCTTCTTCCCGGTCGGCTAGAGATAAGAAGAAGTGGGCAGCCCTGGTTGACAAAAAGTTCTGGATAGTCTGATAACTAGGTGGATTCTCATATAGCGTGTTGAGATAAATGAATCTTCAAATACCCTATTACCTATCCTCCAGTAGGGGTCCCCTATATTTACCACTGGTGCAGTGGGTTTCCTGATTTCGACATATCACAATGTTGCTTTTGCTCAGAGACAAATTCAAGGCTATTCAGGCTCAGCTCAGTTCCAGCTCGCCACGACTCACCACGGCCTAGCGTTATAGAGGCTAGGCCCCGCGATGCCCGCGATGGTGGTCAAGGCACAAATTTCTACTAGAAGCCTTCCTGCGTATCTTTGTCCGCGAGTGTCAAAAAACGATCGGGTCGTTTTCCAGAACGAAGACGGCCTTCTATACCTGGACCAGCTTCCTGACACCCTGCGGGTGCTTTATTGCGCGCTGTGGGATGACAACGATTCACATAAAGAGGTGGGCTACATTGTTAAAGGACGCACTTGGTCAACAGCTAGGCTAGGCTATGTGGATGAGCAGGAGAGTAAAAGGGAGAAAATATGTGTCTACTTGAATCATAAAAGAGCAAAGCTACGCAAAACGTCATCGTTCCTGATACTTGGACTAAAGCATCTTTCCATAACCATCCCATGCTACTTCAAGAGTGTCTTGTAATACTACAATCTAGATTCCACCTACCTCTCAGTTAGTCCCCCTGCCAGCCTCACGTATGCAGTGCTCTTCTTTAGCGATCACCATCCTTGCCCTTTGTAGGGAATCTTTGTAGGGGGTTTAGATTACTTAAAAAAAGGAGAACGACTATCTTGCTTTTGTTTTCTCTATATGTATGCAAGCCGAGTAGTATAGGTGTGTAAATTTAACACGGCAGCGGGATCATGAACGGGAAGTTGGGCGGGCTGATCGTCAGGCACACGCCCAGCTGCTCGTTGAGCGTGTGGATCTCCGCCTAATGGTTTGTGTTGTGGCTGCCGATCGGCTCGTTGAACGGCGAGCACGCCGTTTCTATCGCGTCCATACCGCGCTCAAAGTCGGCCCTCGCGATGATGCAAGGGTGCATTGCGGTAGATAGAAGATAGCTATATTTTCCCATATCGCGAGAATTAAACTCGCACATACCGTCAAATCGTGGCCGCGATGATTTGGTGTCGGATATGCCGCCGGAGTACTCACCCATACCAGCAGATTAAACCTTTCCTACTTAAGAAGCCTAGTCCAGGATAAGCTAAGAGTGGCCAAGCGCTGTTTTTAAATAAAGAGGGTCGCTTCTCCGCGAGCTATGCGCTACCAGTACTGTTGGCACAAATCCTGACTTACACGACGCATTCGGATTGGATTATCGTGAAGAATCTCGATATTTCAAGACTCGTACAACCCATTTTCTTGGTGCATGAGATACAAGTTGCATTGTCCACTCCGAGATTCGTGTGTTTCTTCCCTCGATCCATTTCTTCCACGGGTAGTTCAACTAGTGTCTTGGTATTCATTAATATTACTGACAAGATAAGAGAGCCAAGACTTCCGCAAACTCTTGGCATGATGCCTACGCGTCTTGGTGCCAGCGGCCAGATTTCCATTACTACATTGCTCGTGCAGTAGTTATTTGCTTGTGTCAAAAATCTGCGCCACTCAAGTTGGGGTTGTCGGCGGACCCGACAAAGAGACATGCGTTTTGAACTGGTCTTATCTTTTGGCTCGAGGTTAAGTTTTGCTGTCCATCTGGTGATTGATTGCACTTGTATGAAAACTCTGAGATAACAATACAGATTCCAGCGCATATATTGGAGTGAGATCATATATAAGTTCGTCAGACCGCCCATCGAAGGAGAATTCACTTCACAGAACCACTACCTGCATCACGAACTAACCCCCAGAGTCGCATTAACACCCCCACACACTTGTTAAAAATGGCGGCTTCATGGCATACTCTATTTCTCATATGCGTCGTCGCAGCCCTTAATTGTGCTTGTGTCGGCTATGACTCCAGCATGATGTCCTCTCTCAATATCCTGGTAAGCTTCTCAGAGGTTCTGTAATATGCGCGCCTCACTGATCTTCAAATTAGAGCTCGTTTCAAACGAGGTTCGGCATTACCACAAACACAAAAGGTCTCTTGACTGCATCGGCGAACCTTGGTGGCATTGTGGGCGGGCTTTTCGCTGGCAACGTCGTCGACAAATGGGGCCGGAAGACGGGCATTTTTGTGTCCGCTACGATTGTAATAATCTCTTGCATTATTCACTCCACGTCCACAACTCTGGGGCAGTTCTTCGTTGCCCGGATTCTTGTCGGCTTTGCCAAAGCAGTTGATATTGCGTCTGTGCCCACCTACTTGGTAGAGTTGGCACCCCCCTCTCGCCGCGGACTTATTGCTGGTCTCTACTGGGCGTGTTGGCTTCTGGGAGCTATCATCTCAGCAGGTATTGGATATGGTGCTAGAAGCGTCTCTGGTGATTGGAGCTGGCGCATTATTTGCATCTGCATGTCTGGCCCCGCCCTAGCATGCATTGCCTTGCTTCCCTTCATCCCGGAGTCCCCGAGATGGCTTATTTCTCGTGGCCGGGAAGCCGAGGCGCTGAAAGTGCTGGCTCAGTTCCATGGCGCTGGAGACGAGACGCATCCACTGGTCGTTGCGCAATTCAGAGAAATCAAGGAGACAATCTCTTACGAGCAGGAGAACAAGTTCGAATCATTCCGGGCTTGGTGGGTGGCTTTCGCTAGCAGCAAGGCGAATCGTTACCGAGGATTTATTCTCATTACACTCGGTGTTTTCGAGCAAACCATTGGATCCAGTATTATCACTTATTACTTGAGCAGTGTACTCAAATTGGCCGGCATTACATCGGAGAAGAAACAGTTCGCCATCAACATTGGCCAGAATTGTGTGGCCTTCGCTTCTGCTCTTGTTGGCATCTCCATCATCGATAAAGTTGGTCGTGTTCCAATGCTGGTTTGCGGAACAGCGTTTTGTGCTGCTGTTCTTGCATGCATGGCTGGTCTTACGGCAGACCAAACTGGTAACACGAATGGGCAAAACGGAATCATCGCCATGGTTTTTCTCTTCCAAGTTGGTTATTCGTCGACATGGACACCGCTGTCCTTCTCCTACTGCGCCGAAATACTCAACTTCACTATTCGCGCAAGGGGCATGGCGTATGTTACCTTCTATAACTATCAAGTGTGACCGTTGCAGTGCGGTGGCTAATCTTTTGTTTCTAGCTTCTACAACATTTTCACTTCGTCTACCGGATTTTTCAACCAATATGTTATCCCTATCGGACTGGCCAACATTAAGTGGAGGTATGACTGCCAAGAAACAGGTTCTTCCTTAAACGAGTTTGAGAAGATACACGCAATACTGACGATAATTTATACAGGTTCTATATTGTTGGAATTTGCTGGAACGTTATGATCGCCACCGTCATTTTCTTCACTTATCTTGAGACTAAGGGCTTGACGCTCGAGCAAATCGACCAGCGCTTTAACGGTGTTCCCCGTGATCAGATCACTGATGTTATTGAGGTGTACAATGGAGAGAAGCCTATCTTGGATACGGAGCTGGTGGCCGTTGGCAAAGAAGCGGAAGGTGGGCAGACTAAGGGTGTATGAGGAGACCTATGCTACGCAACAAAACTTTGATCGTGTTGTCGAGGCGGACGAATCATTACACACCCACAATACAGTATAGTCTCTAGAATATTACTAGACATCCCGATTAGTAGATAGGTAGGATGAGGAGGATTAAGATGCAATGCCCGCCTTCATACTATTATGTCTGGGCAAAGGTTATTTCTACTATTTGGCTATCGACCACGAAACTAACTTGACTAGACCGGCCCATCAACCCTTCAAGCCTTGCCTGCACTCCCACAAACTCCACACAACCTCTCGACCTCTACCCTCACAACCTCAATCTCTTCATCTATCAGCTCCGTCGCCGGTAGGAATGAGGTCTTTTCCCTCATCACCCTATCCCAGATTTCCAACTGTCGGTTCATGTTCACCTTGACTACGCCATGCGCGATGCTCTGGCGCACCTCAGTGTCACCAGTCGTTCCATGCAGCACAAGCTGCACCCGCGTTGAGACGCTGGCATAGATACGCTTGAGCCTGAATTAACGTCAGCAAGGCCTGACAAGTGCAGGCGCCGTGAAGGTAAGGCATCTTGTCAGCTCACCGCTCATAATCGAATGGACGCATATCCTTCAATGAGATTCCATGTGCATTCCCAATGCACGGCGCCAAGAAATCAATCCTCGTGTCCACGAATTTCGCAGCCATCTCCTCTGTCGTCAAGATGCTCTCCAGGCCTGTCGTGTCTTTTAAGCCGTCCTCAGCTCCTTCTATGCGGCCAGCCTCGGCTTCCACTGCGATGCCACGCGCGTGGCAGTACGCTGTCAGCTGTGCCGTCTTGGCCAGGTTCTCCTCCAGCTCGTGGTGCGACATGTCGATCATGATGGAGTCGAAGGGAAGGGATGCTGCGTACCGCACGCGCGACTCGCTCTGCTCGTGGTCGAGGTGTAGGGCTACGGGGACGGAGGCGGAGCGACAGGCAGCAGATGCAAAATTGACAAGCAAAGGGCCGTATTGGACCAAGGCATGTGGAAACAGCATGACTATGGCGGGGGAGCGCGCACTTTCGGCGCCGCGGATGACGCCAAGGATGTGTTGCATGGAGTACTTATCTCGAATTAGCAAGTACAAGGACTGGAGAGGAAAATCCATACGACGAAGAGACAGTAGAGAAGGAAGTAGAAGAAAGCCATCGAGTATAGATGAGCGACATACACACGCCATCGCTGGCACGCCGTACTTGCCGGCATCGGCGGCCTTCAGTATGGATACGGTTTTGTTCTTAGACATATCCATGTTGGGTGCATGCGTGAGGCAGAGAAAGGTGAGCCAGGTGGCAATGTGCAAAAGATGGGCCAGGACCACTCATTCGCAGTGATACTACGGCGGAAATTCACGCGGCATGCTTTATACCTAAGGGTCCCTGCCGAATTGTGGGCTGATAATCAGACAGATGCTGGCAGCACATGCAAATCAAAGCTCTAAGAAGCTCTTAGGCTCTCCTCGTTATGGACTACCAAATACGATTTCGGGACCCGCAACTAGCCGAAAGCGATCAGTGGCGTGCGGCCGTGTGTCTGGGGTTGGAGTCGGGCCCAGGCGACAACTGTTAATGCTTATACAGTGAAAAATTGTCAGAATGTGCAGAAGTGTGTTGTGGTAATTAGGTAGGTATCTTACTTCTACTCGACGGGGAGAGGCCCTAAAACCCTTTTAAATGGGCGGTTTTAGTGAATTAACGCCACACAGTACAGGCACCTCTAAATACTTCCCCATATCCCTGCATAAGTGTCCTTCTTCTGACAAACATACATATATTAAGCTTGTTACCGGTGGCTGGGTAGCGGTTAATACGAGTACGAGCTCAGTTTTCATTTTTAAGTACACCCACGAGGCTAGGAGAAGCAAATTCATGTATAAATGAGATGCCACAACACACTCGAGCTATATACAAGAAAAAGTCCGATCATCCAGCACCGCTTCCCTCCTGCGAATATCCTACCGCTTTGGGGGGCCAGTGAAGCACCGGCACTGCAAATCCTTGGGTGCTAAAGGTAATCAGATGCGGCTGGAGCCAAACAATATGCTCTAATCTTGAGGCTGTTTTGTCGATTGGATGCTTTACTCCCAACTGTCAAGAGGACAAGGACTCAACACAAGCTCAACACACCCAAATATGCGGGATGGTGTGGTACTTAGACTTAATCACCTGGCGTGTAATTATTGCGCTGCTACGGCGTGTGCTATGAAGACATAGAAGTAAGACACACACGTACACGAGCATGGTACTTGCACATTTGCTATAGCAGATAACGTCGATTGCCCTAATATCTCGTCATTTAGAATGCATATTACGGCCCAGCGTCTGGAGTAGGTCAGAATGAGAACATCGGTATTCTTGAGATAGAACGTGGCAATCTTAGGTTAATCATTCTTCACCCAGTGTTCATTGCCTTCAATATAGCGAAAGACTAACTGAGACTCAAGTCTTTGCTGTCTAAAGCCTCGCTAGCAGCTACATACGCTCCGAGTCAGCTCGCACTAAGATCGTTGTGGGAGCTAACACGGCGAACTTCATATACTGCTAATCTAAGATTCTTACGTAAAGGCTAGACGGGGAAGCCATTTTAACTCAAAGGTTTCTGATGTGGTCAGGGGTCAGATCGCCTCTTTACTTGTGTGCACTCGCTAAACTAAGGAATGAGCCTGCGCTGGCCCTCGCGCATGTTCTTGTCGAGTTCTGGCCCCAGCCACACTGACTGCGTCTCGTCCAACTTGTCCTCTAGCTCAGTTATATTACCGCCGTGCACGAGGAATGACTTGCCATTTACGTCGGGTCGCACAATGGGAAGCAAGCTTGCAACGGCTACATCGGCTGGGGAGTTTGCCGGTAACTCTCCCCACGTGGTCCTCATCCGTTCTGTGGCCATGGCTGTGACTAAAGGCTTTGGAGTTAATTCACGGCGTAAATTTGGTACATTTTGACAGTAGTGAACATGGAGATACAAAAGAAACAGGCAATTGTTCAAGGAAATTTCCCTACCTGTCATCCACGGTGCAATCATGTTCACCGTGATATTGTCCTTTGGTAGTTGGGTCCTCAGAGAGCGCATGAGACCAAGAATGGCGCCCTTGCTGGCACAGTAGGTGTACAGTGGTGGGGTGTCGAAGAAGCTCGCTACGGAGCCAAAGAGGATGAGCTGCGACTTCGTGTCCGGGTGCTTTTTAAAGAAGTGCACAGCACATTTGGTGACATAGAACGAGCCAACCGTGTTTATGTTAAGCACCGACATATCTGGAGCTTCTAGATTCTCCGTTGTGATGTCACCGTCGTCAAACGATTCAGACTTGGCAATGCCGGCGTTGGAAATCACCGCATCAATTGGGCCAAAGAACGCATATACGGCCAGAAAAAAAGTAAGAACACTCTGCCAGTTGCTCACATCGCACTTCTGGAACAAGATATTCCTAGTCGGATCCATATATGATTAGACAGCGGTATGTTTGTAAGATAAAAGTTTGTTGTCTTACTCTTTCAATTCATCCTCCAGCTCCTTTCCCCTCTCCTCGTTGACATCACACACAGCCACTTTCGCTCCATGACCTGAAAAGATACGTATTAGGTTGTGAACACAGGCTCTTAGACAGACAATGTGGACTTTTGGTGAGCATACGGTGAGCTAGTTGGGTAATTGCCCGCCCAATACCTGTTGCTGCTCCAGTAATGACAATGACCTTGTCTCTAAGGTCCTGGAATTCCGAGTCCTGTATCGTATAGTTTGACATGATTACGCGGCTTTCGATTTGGTTATGAGCAAAGGGCCGAAATCTGTAAGCTTTACGGAGTACGCGTGCGATGGCAGAGATTGGGAAAGTCTAGATTTATCTATCGAGATAGAATGTGTGCGGGGTAATTTCAAGCCTGGTCCTCCACGAATACTGTGCAATTATTATTACCGGCAGTTGAACAGCAGGAAGCATCTTGGCGCGGAATGCTCAGGACTCGGGGATAGTTACGCTTCAAGATGTAGGCAATCCCGACGCGCGAGCAAATGATCGTGCAAAATTGACCACCTGTGGAGTACATTGGGCCTGGGACTTAGTCCCCATCGAGTAGTAACGGACTCCGGCAACTGCGGGCAGCGAATTGAAGCGTTATTCGGAGAGAGAACACCGAATATAAGGACAGACTACGGAGTAATTGTCTTGCGTTATAAGTGGGTTTCAAGGCAACTGATGACTAAGTGGGGCATAAGCCCATCGCCATACTTCCCACGTTATTGTGCAGCACATTGCCGGAGCGAGCCATGAATTGAAAGCATCAAACTAGACCCATTTTGGCCAGGGTAGCTAGGGCAGAGATAAAGGAACTGTGCTCGTGTTCCTATCTGATTCTGTGTGCTCGCGCATAGCTGCCCCTCCACAACAGCAAAACGACGTGCTGCTCCTCTGCAAAACGACCAGGGCAGCAGCAGGGATAAATGCCCAAAGCAAACCGCGTGAGAACGTCTACGGCATGCTGGATTTGTCGCTAGCGCGATGTTCGGTGCGACAAGGCCGAGCCGCGCTGTGCGCAGTGCCTGCGGATGCGCATTCCGTGCGGGGGGGGGTACGGCAACCGGCTTGTGTGGGTGGACTTCAATACGGGGGCGTACACGCCGCAACAGCAGCGGACATATCCGTGTCATCTGACGTGCAGGGGTGTCCGTGCTGGATCCATGCCATTCTCCAAAACAACTAATTTTTTTTGTCAGGTACTCTCGCCTACCTGGTACCTATCTGTTCATCGTCTTCATCATGGTAGTAAAAATTTCGCCAGATATACGCCTGAGGCGCTGAACATGAAATCTACCGACTGGACCTCCGAGTGTTGAAGCAAAAGAACTCCATCAGAGAAGTGCCTTGAGGACGTGGTCGGCCGTTTGCTCGACCGCTCGACCGCTGTCCTAGAGTGGTCCTATGAGTACCATCCTGGGGATGTGCTGAGGTCTGCCGTGCTAGGCAGTTCGGACACAGACCTTGTCGGCACTCTGTGTAGCTCCTCCCGTTACTGCATGTTCGGTTTTCCCTCCTCCCAGTTTCACATCTCTGTACGTTGTGACGGTTAATGACTTGGTGGCCGCATCCAAGGTATATTGTGATCGGATAGTGATTACACATTGTCGTGGCTTGATTATCTTCTGCAGAGACCAGTGAGGTTCGTGTAGGCGTAGGCAATTCTGGCATTTGCGAAACCGCTGAAGAAAATAAAAGCATCGAAAGCGCGGCTTGTTAAATACGCCACTCGGAAAATCGGACGTACTAGCGAGTCACGGCCGCCGCTTCCATCGCGTTGTTGTCGACCACGAGTCTTCAATAACGGACTCTGGCCGTGACCAACGCCAAAATTAAATACCACGACAAAGTGCTCTGCTGGGGAGTCGTTGTCGTGCAGCTGAATGAATGCCTGTCCTTGGTTCATATTCAGCTCGATTATTACCTTTTCAACTACTTCTCCCTCTCAAGAAGGCTCGTCCAAGCCAAAAAGTCGGTCTTACCTCGTCTCTCTTAAAAAAAACCCCCCTAAAAACCCAACGTCTTTCAAGGCGTAGAAACAATACTCCCAAAGAGCGCAATGTAGCACGACTTAAATACAACTCAATTGCAGATGTTGAGCATTAAACTACAATTCCCGCGATGTCAGAGGTTGAACGATGGGAAGTATCAGTTTTCTTAAAGCGATTACGTCGTCTTGATCTCCTAGAATTTCAGACGTGGCTTAAACGCCCTCCTTCTTCTCCCTGGTCTTTGTCAGTAACGAGTTAGGTGCTATGCTGTTACAGCCAGTGTAATGGAAATGAGCTGAATATCGCCTGCAGATGACAAGGCCGCCAAGTACCTTGTCCGATGAAACCACCATTTAAAAAATTCCGTCGGATTCTAGACCTATACACCACCTTCGAGAGTGACCTCTTTATTCGTGTGTGGTTATTTTTCACGAAACGTGAAGAGCAGTACTAGGTCGCCGGATTGGGGGTAGCGTGAGCCAGACGTAAGGGCGTCAGCCTCGCAGACGGTACCAACGCCGTGCCTGCCCCAGGTTAGGTCTAGGTTGTAAGGCCGCAGCCAACTGTTTGTGTTAGTCGAGGAGTGTTGGAAAGCAAGCCGCCTCTCCAACAGCCGCCTCTGAGATCTAGCAATTGCTTAAGTAGACATGTCTGAATTAAGAGAAGCTGCAGCTCGTAGTGGTCGTAATTTAGTTCGGGGGCCTTGTTGTGTTTCTTCAGGCTGATCTTGCTCTTAGTACCTATTTGCAGGGGCAGCTTCGGGGGATGGCCGACGCAATCCGAAGAAATGGATACCGGTGCTGTTCTGAACTGGAAGCCGATGCTGTTTACGTTTTCATGTGCCGCCACCTGTTGACCTCTTCCTGTCAATTGAGACCCCCCAGACGAACGCGATATCCAGTTGCAAACCAGCCACGGAAAACTTATGCTTGTCCGTATGCAACAGAAATTAGCCTTTTGCTTCTTCTGCTTAGTATTGTTCCGCAGAAAGCAGACGCCAGATTCAGGCTGACAATGGTAAACTGGAAGGGCCAAGAATTGCCGAAAATGGAAGGCACAAAACGCCGAATAAAAGGAAAGCGAGGTAGGATAAATAGCAATCATATTGATGCATGATGCCCATGCCTCGATGAAAAGCATTTCATTTTCACAACAGCTCTCCTCCAACTGATCAGACACCATGAATGCCTCCGCGGCCTTCATTCTTGGCGTAAGCCTCTTTACATCCCTTTCCACAGCGCAATTTCCCACCCCTCCAGCCGGTTTGACAGTTGTGCGGTCCGACGTTGACAGTGACGTTCTTATCACACACAAACAGGTACGTTCAGGGGCCGACACCAATGGTCCACGACGGGACACGGGAGCGGGGTCGGTTTGCTGATCAGCAGGCGTTTGTCTGCGAGACGCGGTCAGGTGCCAAGGTCTATAGCGGCTATGTGCACATCCCGGCCAACAAGACGGCCGAAATCGGGGGCTTCGACATCAACACGTATTTTCTGTACTTTGAGGCGCGCGAGCGCCCCGAAACGGCGCCGCTGGCCATCTACCTGGCGGGCGGTCCGGGCGAATAGTCTACGTACGCGGCCTTTGACGGCGAAAACGGGCCCTACATTGTCAACGCCTTTGGCAACGAGACATCCGAGAACGAGTGGTCTTTCAACAGGCAGGCCAACGTGTTGTACGTCGACCAGCCGGTGCAGGCCGGCTTCTCCTACAGCGAACTGGTCAATGGCACCGTGGACATCATAGACGAGGCCGTGACGGTGCAGGCTTTCAACGGCACCCGCAGCGGAATACTTGGCTACGGCACCTTCCCGGGTCAGAGCGCCACTGAGACGACCAACACGACCGTCAGCAGCGGCCGTGCCATGTAGTACTTCACCGAGCACTGGCTGGCATCGTTCCCGCCGTACATGGCGCTCAGAACAGCGGAGATAGGAGCAAAAACAGGTAGCAAGGCCATCAGCGTCTGGGGAAACTCGTACGGTGGCTTCTAGGTGCTAGAGATGGGGGCCCAGCTCAGTCGCAACTTGGTGACGCCGCATGAAGTTCATCCATTGCACGGCCGCCGGCTGAGGCTCGAGGCCGTCGGCATGACCAACGGCTGCAATGACCTGGCCACGGCCATGCTTGGCTACCCTGAGTACGCCTTCAACAACACGTACGGCGTCCAGTTCATCTCCGAGGCCCTGTACGCCGCCTCGGTCGAGAACATCACTTCCCCTGGCGGTTGTCTCGACCAGTTCCAATACTGTCGCCAGGCCGCACAAGCTGGCGACCCTGCAGCCACGGGGGCCAACGCCACGGTCAACGAGATCTGCCAGCTAGCACTGCTGTCGTGCGAGATGGTGATCAACGTTCTTAACGAGGTAAACAGTGTGTCGGCTTTTGACGTTGCCTTGGCCGCCCCCGACACCTGCACTTACTGCCTGCCCGTTGAGCAATACTCCAACAACGCAGCCGTACAGGAGCAGCTGGGCGTTGCCGCTTAACTTTACGCTTCTGTCCTACACCGTTGGCCAGGTTTTTGGCTTTGCTTCGACGTCTTCCGTGGCCGCCTCTCTTGCTTCTGCCACCGGCGATGCCGCCCGCCAGTCCGGCGTCGACAACCTCTCCTACCTGCTAGCCCGCGGTGTCCGCGTTGCTCTAATCTTTGGTGATCGCGACTACCGCTGTCCCTGGACCGGGGGTGAGCCCACAGCCGAGGCGGTAGTCTGGTCTGGCCAGTCTTCTTTTCTCAGAGCCGGCTACCAGGAGCTGCAGGACCTCCCGCCCGATACCCTCGGCGTCGTCGTACGTCAGGCTGGCCTCCTTTCGTTCACCCGCGTCTTCGATGCCGGCCACTCTGTGTCTGCCTATGCACCCAGCACCGTGTTCTCTGTCTTCAGCCGCACACTAGCCGGCCTCGACGTTGCCCCTCCGGGCGCTTTCTAGCCTATCGTGGCTACCACACCGTCGGGCCGGCCGACAGCTATTGTTGGCGCAATGCCATGCCTGCTGGCTGGCCAATCAATGATACTTGCATGGTCGCCGGACTTTTCTTGTCTACAAACCCGTGGGATGCTGCGGTGGTCTTTTAGGGTGTGTAAATGCTTTCCCCGGGGGAAAAAAAGCCCTCATAGAAAAAGCAATGAGCCATCCAAGGTCAGACGAGACAGACAGCAATGCCAACACACTATTCCTCTGAGTGGTCACTAAGTTGCAAACTTACGGCCACGCCACTGCCCTAAAGAAGCTGGCCACCCTGATAGCAAAGAAAGACGAGGGCCAGATGTCGCTCGGCGTCACCAAAATTGACTCGGCAAACGATCCGTTACGGAAAGAGGTGCTGCATTCTTGAAGAGAAGTCATCCAGTTTCCCTTTCCTGGTTTTTTTCTGCTTCTCCTCAAGTACACTACTTATTCAAGCCACATTAAATGCCGTAAACTCATGGCGTGCTGTCCGTAGCCTCCCGCGGCCCCTGCCGCAAGTCCCGCGCCGTTGTGGCAGCCCCCGGGTCTGGCATATATCGTGCATCGTAAAGACTTCGTCGTCGGTACTTGGTACAAACCTGAGCGGCGCCATGTCCCGCTCCTAGTACGAAACTCGTGCACCGATTCACGGAACTCATCTGCGTGCAAATTCGACACCATGTCATCGAGCGGCAGGCTAGCAATGTGCGGCAATGTGTGCCCCAAAGTCGTCTTGGGCACAGGTGGCTGTAAGATATTATGTAAAGATAATCAGGGAAAACTGCTTAGTTGGTGTGCCATTCTGTGCCCTACTATGTCCTCACGGCACAGTCACGGTTTCTCGTTTTAGGCTACCCGACCAGTTTCCAACAAAGTTGTCTTTGCAATTGTTATGTATCTTTCGCTTGCTCTGTTGGACTTCCCTTCTTTCTCCCATCTTTCCTACCCAAACTTCCTATTGAGGAGTTTCCTTTTGTCGGGTTGAGTTTGCTAGAAGGAATGATTCTGGAGGACACTCTGGGCAGGGAATTGGAAAACTTCTATAAATTGGAATGGATGAATGGTGGCTTTCAGTCAGGGAAAACCCCGATATATTGGCCGCCTGGATTGCTATTATATATAGGCGTTCCATCGATATAATACATAAATGCACTTATCTATTTCTAACCCCGCAATACAACCCATGGTGACCCCATGTCTGTTTCATATATTACCGGCGCTTGCCACCGTCAAATCGAATGTTCCCTGGTATTAGGAATCTGTCGCCCCAATTCGGAGTCAGGTGGGCAAGCTCTTTCGTAGACTAGGGGCATTCATGCGAGAAGGGGGCTAATTGGGCTACTAGTTAATGGGATATATGGGATGGTGTGAGGGATCCAAAGCATCGATTCATAAACGATTAACTAGGAATCTACGAAACTAGCACGGGAAGTGGAAGACAAAGTATTGCAGCGTGATTCCCGCAGTGATAGCAAAACTTTGAGGTGCGAGCACAACCCGCCAGATACCAGCAGCCCGAACGGGATCAGCGCGCAGCGGCCGGGTCGACACTTTCTCTCTTGAATGGGTAGTAGCTACCGTTCTTTGCCCTCTGCGTGTCAAAAAGACTATTCAGAAAATCGCACAATTCACGGGCAGCCTGCGTTGTAGACAACGCAGATATCCGCCCATGTGTAGAAGTTTCTGTTTATCTATATCCAAATACAGTCAACCAGAAAGTCCAAGTAAAATATCTCGACATTTTTCCAAGCGCACATGGGCTTCTTGGAGAAGCTCTGAGCGAGCTTCAGAGAGAATAACGTGAAGGTACTCCAATAAATACGGAAGCCCATCAGCAAGGACATGGGTCATGGCCGGTGTAAGCTCCGGCAGATCAGCTATGCGGTTCAGATATACTGCAACGTGTTGGTAGGTGCTTGGTGAATTGGACGCAACATGAGTAGGATGAGATGAGCTTTGGTAGTTTGTGCACCTGGCATATTGTATTACGTTTCCTGCTTGATGCGAGTACTGCTGACCATGAATATGGTGCTGAGACGGCGCATGGCTATGCATGTGCATCCTGTCATAAGTCTGAGCAGCAAGCGACGCCAGCTGTGGCTGTGAGCTTTGCGGCTGGTGATGTTGTGTCTGCTGCGTATAACTGGGTTGGTAGCTATATGGAGCCACCGAGCCGGTCCCCGTGCTGCCGAAAGCATGAACAAAAGCCCATATACTCAAAGTCGAGTAATACATTATCCAGGGCCGGTGCGGGTCGGACTCTAGCTTGCACGAGTAGGTCAGATTCTCTTTGGGCGCCAAGTCGATTAGGCTGGGTCCAGACAAGCAATGGCGATTCCTATCCAATTCTGGCAGTTGGACGAGAACGTGGCGTAGTAGCCGAAAAGCGTGCAGAATAGCGTGTCGTGTTGATACCTGCGTTGCCCACGTCTTCATGCGTGATACAACGTTAACGTAGTCTCGCGATGTGACCTTGCGGCCAAGCACTCGTTTCACCCCAGCATAGACCTGACAATCGATGAAGTCAACGTGGAGGCTGATATGAGCAAGGTGATACAGGACGGCTGCAGTCTGGACTGGTCCGTTAGAACAGCCACGGCGAGCAGTGGTGGATGAAACAGATGGCAAGACGGCTGGGTCCAAACGTGCAGCACCCGAGGCTCCTTGGGCTCTGTCAAAGCTCAGTTTCCATGTATCAAAAGCTTTAAGCAAAACTGCGCGCCAATTTTCGTGTGTCTCAGATGATGATGCTTTCAAATCCAGCCAAGTGACGTGTTTCTCACGATGGTTCAGATGCCAGCCTACGCTTAGCAACCCGGACATGATGATCATGCGGCCAAAACTGTGTGTTTGCACCTCTTGACCGTGCAGGGCACGTTTGAGTCCGTCCAAAAAGAACACTGGCTTCACACCGTACATACGCAAGTCAGCATCGTACTTGCGCACATCGTCCGGTTTACAAGCCGTCCACAGGTTGTTATCACATGGCAAAGGCAGGCGGATTTCATGTGGCGCCATGTCAGCGGCGTGACCAAACATGGCAGCATGTATGACGTCAAGACAGAAGGCGGCAAAGACGACTCTGTGCATAGCTTCAGTTTCCGCCCACCGTTTCCACCAAGTCTGCCAGTCGCTATTCTGCTGCTGCTGCTGATCGCGCGAGCGCTGCAGGTGGCCGTCATAGCTTGCTAATGATGGGGACGTATTCGTAGCGGATAGATTCGGCATCTCATCCGGGGGTGATTCGCTGCCAGAACGGCCAATTAGTGGACTTCCTCGGCGCAGCAAAGTGAGCGTGGCCGTGTGGTAGATGTGTGAGCGCTCGTGGAGACGGCGAGATGAGTACATTTTCTCGTAAAGCTCAAGGAGAAGAAGTGCCTGTGCTACCCAGAGAGAAACAGGCGGTGACGCTTCGTCGGCTGTCAAGATCTCCCATCTTGCGCTCGTGATAACGCTATCGGCAAATTTGCCAAGCTTGGAAAAGTCTCCATCCGCGGCCACAGCTCCATGGCGGCCGTGAAGAGATGCAGCTCCTAGTGCGATCATCACCAGAAGAAGCAGTGGAGGACAGACGTTACAGAAGAAAGTGGGCCGGTGAATGATGGGAACACCTGGAGACACATGCTCCCAATAAGCGAAGAGGCAGTCATTCAGGACGTCCAAGGGCGGGAGGAGTACATCCTGGTCGCAGCTCTCACCACAGGTATCCGGTACTTGCAATGATCCAGTTCGTGATTTCCGCGTTCGGAACAATTCGAAATCCCGCAGAATCTCTTGTCGCCGAATCTCAGTTATAGCCTCATCAATGTTGGACTGGTGTGGCGGTGACTCTCCACGCGAGCGGCTCGTCAATGACTCGTAGTCATACTGAACATTATTGATGAACGGTGGTTCGAGGCCGCCCTCCAGGAATGGCATTTGACCGATGTTAAAGTCACCATAGGTCGCCTGGTTATCGAAGAGCCACATGGTAAAGTAGTCCCGGACAAGAGACGAGTCCATCGGCTGCACAGCGCTGAAAGGCATCCCTGCAGGGCGGACTTCCTGGATTGGTTGACTATTGGCACAGGCATAGCGATGTTGGGGTTGCGCCATGTGCTGAGGATTGTGCTGTTGTTGAGGATTTGAATAAGGGTAGTGGGCGCCTGTCTTCGGGGGCCGAACGACGTTGCATGCGGTTAAATCGTTCGCTGCTATGCCAGGAACCCAGCCGGTTTGGTCTGACGGTGCTCTTGGCATGCTCCGTTGTTGGACGTGTGTTGGTCTCTGTATCAGAGGAGGCTGGCCTGACAGCTGGTCAGTGCTCGACTCTGGTGTCAAAAGGATGGCGGCATTTCTGGGGACACTCGGCGTTGGATGTGAAATCGGAAGAGTTCTAGGAGTTATGACTCGTGGCGTGCTTCCTGTGCCAACACTACTGGGCGTGTCTACCATCCCGTTGCCTATTGCTGCTCCGGGCTCGGCTTCCAGAGCGAAGTCTTTTACTTCTTCCTGAGGCCCAAAGAATGCGGTTTGCAAGGCTGAAAAAGGAGTTCTCGGGGGATCGCTAAAGCTCTGGATCCGATTTCGGGGCGTGTATGAGCCAGAATGGCGTTTCTTGTGGCGAGCCAGCAGATCGGCACGAACAAATCTCTGTTCGCAGTTCTGCACGTCGCAGATAAATATTTCTTTGGGGTTATCTGTATGAACAGTTCGGTGACAGTGGGTGGCAGTTAGCAGCAAGAACAAAAAGAGCAAACTCGGTTGGATTCTGGATTGCTAGCAGCGTACGGTTCAGCTGATGCCTTAGTAGATGCTCTTGTCGAGAATAAACCTTATCGCAGCTGGGATATTGACATGTGTAGCGCCGGGGTGCACCCTTGCGGCTGGCTCGCTTGTAGCCACCCCCGGTACCCGGAGGTAGTTGCTGTGGAGTGGACATTTGACCGGGGGGG
>JRUC01000397.1:0-22171 GCA_000806385.1 Leptographium procerum
GGGGGGCGACGATGGTGGACGCACTGGACTCGCTGTGGCTGATGGGGCTGCACGATGAGTTCCGCATGGCGGTGCGGGCGTGCGAGGACATTGACTTCAGCCGGACGGAGGCGGACGTGATCAACCTGTTTGAGGTGACCATCCGGTACCTGGGCGGCTTCATGGGGGCCTATGAGATCAGCGGCAAGACAGAGCCGGTGCTGCTGCGCAAGGCGGTCGAGGTGGGCGAGATCCTACTGGGGGCGTTTGACACGCCGAACCGGATGCCGCTGGCCAAGTGGGACTGGCGGGCGTATGCACGCGGCGGCATGCAGACGGAGGCGGCGCGAGCGATGCCGGCAGCCGAGCTGGGCTCGCTGTCACTCGAGTTCACCAAGCTGACGCAGCTGACGGGCGACGAGCGGTTCTACGACGCGACCGCGCGCATCTCCGACGTGCTGGACCACCATCAGCTGCGCACGCGGCTGCCGGGCATGTGGCCAGTGCTGGTCGACGCAGCCGTGCCGGCCTTTGACGGCGACGATTCCTTTACGCTCGGCGGCAAGTCTGATTCGCTCTACGAGTACCTTCCCAAGCAGTGGCTGCTGCTCGGCGGCGTGCTCGACCAGCCGCGCCACATGTACCAGAAGTTCTTGCCTGTGGCCAAGAAGCACCTCTTCCGCCGCGTCCTCAACCAGTGGAACCTGCCGCTCGTCTTCTCCGGCGACGCCCGCGTCGTCGATGACCCCCAGACCGGCCGCTCCGTCGTCAGCAGCCCCCGCGGCGAGCACCTCACCTGCTTCGTCGGCGGCATGGTCGGCCTGGCTGCCCGTGCCTTTGGCGAGGCCGGCAACGGCGGCGACATGGTATTGGCCGCCCAGCTGACCGATGCCTGCGTCTGGGCCTACAACGTCACCGCCACCGGCATCGGCCCCGAGAAGTTCTACTATGCCACCTGCGGCTCTGCCCTCGAAGACCCGAACGGCATGCGCTGCAGCTACACGCAGGACAAGTGGCGACTGGCCCTGGAGAAGCACTGGAAGCTAGCAAAGTAAAAAAGATTTTCCCCTTTTCCCCTTTTCCCCTTTTCCCCTTTTCCCCCTTTCCCCTTTCGTTTTTACTTGATTTTACTTGAAATAGAACGAGATTGTTGTGCTAACCGTAACCATTAAAGGGCCGGCAGCGAGAGCTCTCCCGACGGCGAGGGCGACCCGATCGAGCGGCTCATGAGCAGCGGCCGCATGGCGCCCGGCTACGTCGACATTGACGATCCAAAGTACATGCTCCGGCCAGAGGCCATCGAGTCCGTATTTGTCATGTGGCGCCTGACGGGCGACACGGCGTGGCAGGACAAGGCCTGGCGCATGTTCCAGCACATTGCGCGGTACACGGGCACAGCTGCAGCTGTGGCTGCCAGCGACCAGGCGGCTGCCTCGGGGGCCGTGGCTGCTGCCGGCATTCTCGACGTCACCCAGACCCAACCGCCGTCCATGGACAAGATGGAGAGCTTCTGGATGGGCGAGACGCTCAAGTACTTTTACCTGGTCTTTGCCGACTGGGACCTTGCCAGCCTCGACGAGTGGGTGTTCAACACCGAGGCGCACCCCTTCCGCCGAGCTGGCCTGGCCAAGTCGAAGGCTAAGCCTTGAAGACCTTTCTTACTGTGGTTGGTTGTGTTGTGTTTGTCCTCGGTTATCGGTTACGTTTTAACAGTACATCTTGGGTGCTTGTCTCGGATTGGAGTTTGGGTGCAAATGCCTTCTTTGGTGATGATGCCATAAGGCTCTTTCCTAGCCATAAAGTTCTATATTAATTAGTAATCTGAACAATGATGTAAAACAACAAACTCTCTTTTGGGCCAGAGCGACCGACAGCTCTCGCAGCTCTTAACATTTCTGTGCCTCTTCATTCCCTCTCCCGTTTCCTCTTTCTCTTTCTCTCCCTTCATTTCTCTCGCTTCCTCACCCACCCTCACTTCCTCTTTCTCTCTCTATCTCTCTCTCTCTCACTCTCTCTCTCTCTCTCTCCCTCTCTCTCCCTCTCTCTCCCTCACGGCTCTGCCTCAATCTGCGGTCCCTTCTCGTCCATCCGCGCAATCAGCTCGTCGTGCAGACGCAGGTTCTCAGCGCCGCTCAGCGCTCGCGCTACGCTGCTCTCGTTGCGGTCTCGCACCAGCTCTCGCAGTGCGTGAACCAGGAAGCCGGCGGCAACGTCGACGGCCCATGCGTCTGGCAGCAGCTGCAGCACGTCCAGCACGTCAAAGTAGCCCGCAAAACGCCCCAGCAGTGTCCCTGTCTGCTCCACCCGGTCGCCCACGTCCTCGATCGCCATGAACTCCACCAGCAGCACCCTGAACAGCCTGGCCTGCTCCTCACGCGTCGGCGGCAGGCTCTCGCGCCGCTTGGGCGTCTTCGGTAACATTGGCAGCGTCTCGGCAGCGTCACCGCCTCTGTCACCGCCACTACCGCCGCTGCCCCCACGCACAGACGCATACAGGCTCGCACCACCACGCACACAGTACGACACGGCCGTGTCATAGTCGCCCAGGCCGTGCACCAGCAGCCGCAGCGCGTCTTCGTGCCGGTGCTCACGGCCGTCCAGGATGATGGCCTCGGGCACCAGCAGCTGTTCTGCCGCCGCCGGCAGCAGCTCGGCCAGCCGCCTCCGGATGGCGCCCACGTCAAACGGATACGGCCCGCCCAGCAGCTCCAGCAGCCGCAGCCGGCTCTGCGCCACCTCGTCGCCCGGCAGCGTGTTGTCCCGAAGAAAGCGGTGGAAGGTCGGCTTCGGTGGCTGCAGCGCCCGGTACGCCTCGTACACCGCCTGCATTGTGCTCCGCGCCTCGGCCGACGCCCGCAGCTTGCCGGTGACCACGTCTAGGTAGTACGCAATCAGCTCGTCCACGTACGTTGCGTGCCCCTTTGCAAACACGAGGTACTCCAGGTAGTATTTTACCGCCTCCGGCGCCTCCTTGCGCAGCAGCGGCACTACCTCCGCCGGCTCGAATCTCGGCGCCCGCGCTTTGTCGTCGGCAAACACCTGGACCCCCAGCCTGGGACTTCGCTTCGCCAGCCAGAGCCCATACTCCTGCACGAGGGCCTGGCTGCTGACCTTGGCCAGGTACTCGCGGATCCGCTGCTCGCCGTCCTGCAGCTCGCCGCCGTCGTCCCGCTCGCCTTCCACGATCCGCCTCCACGTCGCCAGCACGTCTGCCGCCTGCTTGCGGCTCTGGTACAGGCGGCTCAGCACGAACAGCCGGTGCTTCGCCTCCAGCAGCTCTACTGCCCGCCCAAAGCAGTCCACGCCCTTGTCTACGAGCTCGTTCAGGTCCGCCCGCACTGATCCCGTCTTGGCCGCCAGCAGACCCTTGGGGCTGTTCCGGTCGAGCTCCAGCAGCACTGCGAGCAGCGCCGCGTCCACGCTGCGAAACACGTCCCCCTCGTCCGCCACGCTGCCGAACCCTTTCTTCCGTCTCCACGCGATGAGGAATCGCCGGAGGAAGTTGAGGACTGTCGCGTCTAGAGACCCAACGCTCTCGCCGACACGCCCAGCCTCGTCGCTAGACAGGAATCGGTCGACAATATCCCTCACGCCTCCAAATATCCAGATCCCTTTGCGGCTCTGCACGATCTCCTGGCGCAGCCCCGGGATCATGGCCACGATTACCCGCGGATCAAGCCCGCTGTCAAGCAGAACCTCCCCCATCGCCTTCAGCTCCCCGTCTGAGAATGGCGCCGCTTTGCCTGACTGAAGCAGGCCAATGAACAGCAGCCCGCCGGCCCTCTGGCGGATGTAGCTGAACGTGACAAACTCGAGTTCTGTCTTTGCCTCACGGCCCCGGAACGATCCCAGCACGGTGAAGAGCTGTACCCTCTCCGCGGCCGTTGCCGGAGCTATCTTTGCGCCCAGCCCGTTTGCAGCCAATGCGGCTTCCAGCTGCAACACCAACGGATTCCGCATCGCCCACCAGATCTTGTTCCCAGACCAGACCGCAATGCGGCCGCTTGTTTTTGCGAGGCGGCTGGCAAAGACCACCTCAGATTTGTTGCGACTGGCTTCCTCGTCCTCCACCGGAACAGGCTTGCTCCCGGCTTGGCCCTGTACTGGGCTCCTGCTCTTTGTCGGCGCCGCTGCTTTCGCTTTCGAGTCCTGTTCCTTCGCCACGCAAGGCACGGATACCCGTTTCTGGCACAGCTTCTCCACTACCTCGCGGACCAGGCTTTCCTGGCTGCTCACGAGGACGTGGATTCCTACAGGCGATGCCGGGGCGCTGCTGCTGTTAGGAACTTCGAGCCAGGATCTGGGCGGCTCCTCCTCGCCGTTGTTCACATCCCAGCGCTGAACCTCTAGGCCGTAGTGCAAACCGTCGGGGAAGTCTCTCGACATGGCCGCAAGAATGTATCCGTTCCCTTCATCTTCACTTGGTCCCCCCACACCTCCAAGGGACAGGCGAGAAGAGGACAGATCGGGCGAGCCTCCATCAACCACAATCATGCTGGGGTACCTGTCAAACTCGAGCGTCGGCCTTGTAGGATCGCCGTCTAGATTGACAAACATTCCTATTCCAGGGTCCAAAGGGCTGGTTCCAGTGACAATGAGAAACTCTTCTGGTGTTGGACAGGCGATCAAGGGCTCCAATGGGCCAGCGGTCGGCCGCAATGGTGCTGCATGGACAACCGGAGGGATGTGTGCTGTCTGCCGAATGCGGCCAGCTTCGTCAGACCCTGCCTCTTCTGAGCTTCTCGAGGAAGTTGCCGTTGCTCTTGAGGCTTCGGGGGTCTCATGGGTCCCCGTGTCGGCATCAGAGACTTTAGGCGGTTGCTGATTCGGCGTGCTGCTGCCTGCGACTAGGCCACCGAGGCTGGTGCTGCGGCTGTGCGCAGCAAGTGAAGCCGCCACAGACCCGATAGGCCGACGAGGCTGTGCGGTGGAGGAGCTTCGTGAAAGCCCGCCACCACCATCGGCCGCCGCCTGGAGATGCTGCGTAGGGCCAAGGAGAGGACCTCCTGGTGGCGGCGACGGTGGTTGTTGGTCCGACGAGGAAATGCCCGTCAGCGGGATCTTGGCCTGCTGTTCCACGTGAACGAGAGTGTAGCTTTTAGTATCGGCCACACAGGCAATGGCGTCATGGCGAGCAGACCGGATGCTGGCGGAAAGGTCAATGTTCTTGATTGCGCGGGCCTCGTCGCCGATGCGCACGACCTGAAGACGGCGGTTTAGCGAAAGTAGGATGGTGACACGCGGCGAGTGGCTCGTGGCGGACTCCTCAGTCAGGTCGACGCCGCCGATCCAGTTGCAGTTCTTGACCTCGCGGAAGATGGGGGTCAGCTCGGGCAGCGAGTAGAAGGTGACGGTCCAGTTGCAGCGAACACAAGCTTTGCCGACGGGCGGAAGAAGGACGATTTGCTGCACGCCCGGCCGCGGACCAGACGGGGCATTGGCAGGCTCGGAGAAGGGCGGCTTCAGCCGCGAGGCCAGGATAAATGTGCTGGTGGATTTCTCGTCGTTGGGATCGGGGGGGATCTGGACAAAGTGGAGGAGCTCAGAGGCAGATGTGCCTACATACAGGTTGCCATCTTTGCAGCCACAGGAGGCCCCGGTCAGCGCCGGCATAGGCGGAGGAGGAGACAGAAGGGCAAAAGAACTCGATGATGGGACGACACCTACCATAGTACTCCACGCAGTTAATCTTGATATCTTCGTCGGTGCCGTCGGCAGAGAGTGGTATGTTGTCGAGCAGCGAGCGCAGCACAAACGGTCCCGGCTCCAGGGCGAGGAGACCAGAGTCACTCTCGCCCCCTTCCTGGGCAGCCATGGCTGCGAGCGGCCAAAAGCCTAGGACCGGCGGTGGAGCTCTGGAGGGCGACGGGTCGAGATGGGGTGTATGCGATGCTGGCGATCATGAAATTCTGCCCATGTCTAGAGAAATCGCTGCGAAGAATGGACAGGCCGGAGGCTTCTGTTGAGATGCGAGTTACCGACAGATTTTCGAGAGGCAATAGGTAAAAGGCTCGCGTGAGGCTGCCGCACAGAGCCTCTGGTGTTCTCGGGGTCTGGGGTTGCCGATCCAGGGCTCCCGATCTCTAGTCTCTTCGGTCGTGTTTCGAGAGAAGGAGACGAGAGAAGCGATGACGAGGCTGCCTGCAGGAACACAGCGCCTCGCGTTCCTTCCCCGCCTGTAATTGGCGCTGTGGCTGGTAGCTCAGCGCGAGGTAGTGGCAGAGTGCATAATTTGTCTCAGCACGTATGATACTGTACTATAGGTAGGGTGTGCTGAAACTCTGTGGCTTGAGGGGGCAGGTTGCAGCGGCCCACAGTTGGCTATGCACTAAGACACATACATAGTAAGATAACGTGGTAGGTTAGGTGTCTTGCGAGTTATTAGCCACTTACGTGTTGAGGCGACGCCCCAAAGCTAATAATAATAGTACCCGTGCTGGTGACGAGTTTATTACGTCCTGTTGTCTTGTTTTCGCTCTACAACAAAAACGACGAAGACGCTCTCTACCTGCTCTACCAAAGCTCCTGATCGAACGTGACTGCCGCACAAGACGGGCACGCATCATCAGAGAAAGGTACTCATTCACTACGCCTCTTTGTACATAAATTTTTTATTGTGCTTGCTCTGTTCGCATAGCAAACGGGCCTCTCTGTGCCTGCAGTTGAGCAATGGGCGACGTGGCCAGTCCCCCTCTGCCTGGGGCTTCCGGCGGCCAGGACAGCGGAACGGATACCAGCCCGGGCAACAAGTTTCAGGATGCGATCCTGTCATGGAGAAGTAGGTAAACCGTCCGAGGGATGTGCCCGAGTAAGACGGAGCAGGGGCGCGTATATTGACTGGTGTATCCACAAAAAGACGTCGACCTCGCAGCCCTCGTTTCGAATCTAGACAATACAGCCTCCGATATCGTGGCCTACCAGCGCGACTCGACGGTTCAGAGGAAAGATCTGGCACAGAAGACAAAGGACTTTCGGAAACTTGACGACGCGGCCAAGCTCTCGGACATCAAGGGTCTCCTCAAAGGTGAGTCGCATTACCGTGGATTTGGACGTGGACGTGGACGCCGATCAGCTTTTGCAGACTTTCTAACCGGCCCCTTGTCTTCGTTTTAGCCTACCAGACGTTTATCGACCTCCTCACGAACCACTCCAAGTCGGTCAACTCGGCCTTCATCCAGGCGTACAATGCGCTGTCGGAGGCGCCCGACCCGTATCCGCTGCTGGAAGCGTCGGTTGACTCGATGCTGGTGGCGGAAGACACGCTGCCGAAGCTGACGGCAGAGAACGAGCACCTGCAGAGGTCGGTAGCAGGCCTGTCGACGCAGCTGGAGGCGACGGAGTCGAAGCTGCAGGCAGAGCGCACGACGCGGAAGCAGCTCGAAGACACGCTGGAGAGCCGGGTTAAGGAGGTGGAGCAGTCGTGGACGGCGGTGGTGGAGGAGAAAAAGGAGAACTGGGAAGCCAAGGAGAAGGCGTATGAGGACAAGATTGAGAACCAGGAGCGGCTGCTGGCGGAGATCAAGGCTAGCTACGAGGTCAGCCAGCGGCTGGGTCACGCGGAGGAGGCGGCCGGGGGCGGCGGCGAGGAGAGCGCTGCCAAGCGGGGTGCATACGTGACGGGAGCGGAGCTGGAGATGGTGCACTCGGATTTGGAGCGGACCAGCGCGCGGTTGGCGGACGTGGAGGCGCGCAACGAGCAGCTGCTGCTGGACCTGGCGCAGGCCAAGTCGGCGATGCCGGAGCAGGCGGTGCGGCTGGAGGACGACCCGGGCTACCTGCAGGTGCTCTCGCAGAACTCGTCGCTGGTGCGGAAGCTGGACGCGAGCCGGGTGGAGAGGGAGGGCCTGAAGCGCGGGCTGGACGTCCGGCTGCGCGGGCTGGAGCGCGAGGTCGGCCTGCTGCGGGACGAGCGCGACGGGCTCAAGGCCAAGGTGCAGAAGTGGAGCGACTACGAGGATGTGAGGCAGGAGTTGGAGGTGCTCAAGAGCATCGAGTTTGCGACGGGCGAAGACGATGACGCGGTCATCGGAGGCGGTAATGTTAATACGGCCGACAACGACGGCAACAGCAGCAGCGGCGGCAACAACAAAACCAATAGCAACAGCAACAGCAACAGCAACCAGGAGGGCAAGAGCGACACGCTGGAGCAGCTGCTGTTGGCACGGAACAAGAAGCTAGGCGACGAGCTGACGATCCTGCGGGTGTCGCACCAGGACCTGCAGACGCGACTGACGGCAGTTGAGGAGCAGCTATCGCGGCGCAATGCTGACGTGGAGCGGCTGCAAAAGCTGAACGAGAAGCTGGAAAACGACCTGGCAACGGTGGAGGCAGAGGCGTCAAACCTATTTCCGTCGGGGGCGTCGGTGGCCGGCACATATGTCAGCCGGTACACGCCGACAGTCGGTGGTGGTGGAGGAGGACGACGGGCAGTTTCTGGGGGCCGCTCGACATCACCGACATCGTCGATCATCAGCGGGTTTGACCCACGCTTCGCCGGTGGGGGCAGCGGACACCACGGCCACCACCTCTCCGGGCCGGACACCCCAGTCGGAGGCGGGTCCGGGATCCTACCGATGATCACAGCACAACGCGACCGGTTCAAGAAGCGGATCACGCAGCTGGAGCAGGAGCTGGCCGACGAGCACCGGACGGTGTCGCATCTGCGGCAGGAGACGGCAGCGCTGCAAAAGGACAACCTCAACCTGTACGAGAAGACTCGCTACATGTCGAGCTACAACCGGGGCGGCTTCACAGCGTCAGCATCGTCGGCGTCTGACTACGCGAACAACCCGAACCCGTCGACCGTGGCGATCGGCACCGGTGGCGGCGGCGGCACGACAGGCGTGTCACTGGACCGCTACCGAAAGGCGTACGAGAGCAACCTGTCGCCGTTCCAGGCGTTCCGCGGACGTGAGTCGGCGCGGGCCTACCGGCGACTGTCGCTGCCGGAGCGCGTCGTCTACTCGGTGACGCGCATGGTGCTAGCCAGCCGTACGAGCCGCAACCTGTTTGCGGCTTACTGTGTGGCCCTACATCTGGTCGTCTTCCTGTCGCTGTACTGGCTCAGCAGCATGGACGTGGAGAAGCACGCGAGCAATTTTGGGCACAGCGCAGCCATGGCGGCAGCAGCGGCAGCAGCAGCAGATGGTGGCGGTGGTGCTGGCGGTGGTGCTGGCGGCGCTGTCTCTGGCAGTGGAGGAGGCAGTGGCGGTATTGCAGGCGGAGCAGCTGCTGCTGCCGGAGGATCGTCGCATGGGCAGTGGCAGGAGGAAGGCTTCAGCCACTAAAGAGACCCCCAGAAAGGGAGGGTGAGGAAAAAGGAAGGGAAGCTGTAAGAAAAAAAAGAAAAGGCTAGACACTGCCACTGTCCTGTCCTTTGCATGTATACAAAATGGTCACAAACGGTCTGCTTTGGAGTCTGTGGTGTTGCTGGAACCCTGTTTTTTGGTCTCTTGGCCCCTGGGTAGCCTCTGATGCATTTTCTGTCATTCCTGCTCATTCCTGCTCTCGCTCTAATCTTGCCTGTGTGTGTTAGTAATCTTGGCATTCCCGCTCCGTAGACCGGCTGCCATTACACCCGGAGCCAAAAGCGAATGCGCCCCGTTCTGCAAGCTTGGCATTACGGACAGCGGCCGACAGCGTCCTGCCTACATGCAGCCAAGCAGTTGGGTAAGCGCTCGGCCAAGTCATTGTCCAGACAACCGCCGGCCCATCAAGCGGCCCTCCAAGGACGCCAGCATGCTGAACAGCCAAAGGAGAGAGCAACCCCCCCGATCATCTGTACTGGTCGTGTGAGCCCTTGACTACCGTGCAGGCTGGCGACTTTGCTTATTATACCATATCCATATGTTTTCACTGACCCCACGACCTTGTTTGAGTGCCGTGAAGTGTGAAATACGAATTGTAATAGCCGGTTATATTGCTGGGCACGACTGCAGATACGGCCTTTGCTCCTCCCTGTAGACATCGCAGTGGGGTCGCCTGGTTAGACTGGAAGGATTTCTGGACTGGGCGGGCGAAAAAGAAAAAAAAAACCGAGAACAGATGGGCGGTAGCAGTACTCACTCGAATATGCGTTCAGCTGATCTTGGGAAGGAAGACGTCGGCTTCTTCATCAAAGGATTGCAGCTGGCCCTAGGATCCATTTCACCAACGGGACAACGAGAGCCAATCAATGAGACGACAGAAACACAAAAGTGCCCAATCCCAGCTTGCGTGGCCTGCCTTCCTTGGCCTGCCTTCCTTGGCCTGTCTTCCTTGGACTGCCTTCCTTGGACTGCCTGTCCCGGCCCTAGGGCCGCAGAGACGGCCTCGGCCACCCTGGTTCTGTTTTCGCCCTGGCGGTTCGGTGCATGGAAAACGTCGTCCTACATATTAGTACTCCGTAGAGAGAGAGGGAGGAGTCTAAAGCAGGCAAGGCGCGATGTTATTTTTAAACCATTATATGGGTCCTTGGCACGTGTCAAAAGATAGTGTAGCCGCCTGCGCTAATATATTGGCAGCGGCCGAGAAATTTGCGGGTACTCGTACTATCCATCATAGCATTTGCGGCCGAGCCCCCCCATCAACGGCCGGGGCTCCGCTGCCAGGCTATCGGACAGCTCTCTGTGCTGACCGCTCCGGACTCATCTTTTGTGTCTGTTGTTTTATCTCCCAGTCTTTAACTGTCTTCAGAAACGCGGCATCAAATTCGTTTTGCTGTCTTCTTGCAGCCTCCCCAAGGCGCCTGCCGTTTTAGCCTCTGCTGTGCGACCAGAACCCCTCAATATATCGGATATCGTCGTGTTCCTGTTGTGCCTGCGGAAGGAACGACTAGAGCTCTTGCGTGTCGTATACTACTACTACGTATTACAAGGCACTCCGTGCACGCATTAATAATACACAGCGTCCGTTCTACTCTTTGCCCTGCAGAAATGCGGTAGGTCTGTTCTGCAGCAGCCAACCAGCAGCCGCCCACCCTTGTCGCTCAGCGTGTCCAATCAGGCCACGGCTTCAGCTCTCCGTCCTGTCATTCGCTGCATTTTCGACTGGGAATCCTCTCTCTCTCCAAATCGAAGCCGATCTTAATATCTTACAGAGTACATAGTACATTCAAAGTGGTATTTTGCCGCCACCTGCAAACGCATACCCGCGCGTCCTCATGCATCTCAAATCTGCGCCCCTCCTCTTCCCCCCAGCCTCCATCTTTCCGCCCCAAGCCCCAAGTCCTGATGCTGCTTCTAATCTTGGGTTCGCCGGGTTCGCTGCCAAGATGGCTCCTCTAATTTGCCTCACTGCTGGCTGCTGATTCGGCCGGACCCATTTCGTCCTGCGTGCCGCCAGCATGGATCTTATCTCATCCGGGCTGGGTTTGTTTGTTGGCGTTTAAGAATAAAGACAAACAATAAATGGGTCCAGATCTAATTCGAGAAGAACAAGAGACCGCAGTCGAACCTAGCCACGAGGCTAGGTATAATAAGATGCAACGTCCTGCCTTCTCAACAGACGATCAGCTCTGCACTACAATTTCAAATATTCACAAAAAAAGGAAGGATTTCTTTTGTTTCTTTTCCTCGTGTTTCATTTCCTCTTGTTTACTTTCCTAGTCTATTTCCTCAATCTTTTCTCTCAGGCAGGTCCTTCTTACACGGCAGGTTGGCAACCGGGATTTCCTTTGGAGTTTCTCTCTGCTGTTTCTCGTCTTTTCCTTCTCGACGTCTCTCGATATTCCACAAACCGGATTTGTGCTTCGGAACTCGTCTCTCTGCCTTCTCTCTGCCTTCTCTCTGCCTTCTCACACTTCCATAATACACACTATCCGCCACCATGCACGCCTCATTCGTCCTTCTAGCCTCAACAGCAGCTGTGGCCGTCATTGCAGCCCCCACCTATCCAACCCTCAACATCGACACAGCCACCCCAAGGGCTCTCGACACCGCCTCTGCTTACTTTAGCCTCCTGGCCCAGAAGGTTAAGGAGAGCAAGTCGTCAGCTCCTGTGTGCGACCTGTCCGCAGCCGAGCTGCCCTCGAGCTGTGAGTCTCAGTCTTCTGGCACCAGAATTTAGCTTGGCCTTGGCCCTTTTTTCTTCATCTCTTTTCCCATACTGACCCTTCCTCTTTCCACCTCCCTAGCTGTCACCCCGTTTCTGCCACCGCCCTCCAGTGGCCTTGTCCTCAAGCACGTCGCCATTGGCCGCGGCACCCAGAACTACACCTGCGACACCACCAACTCCACGGCCGCACCCGTCGCCAACGGCGCCGTCGCCACCCTCTTCAATGCCTCTTGCATCGCGGCCGCCTATCCAGACCTGCTAGACATGCTGCCGGCCGTTGTCCTGCCCTTCAACCTGACCGACAACGACATCACCGCCTTTACCGGCCGCCTCTACCCATCCAACCTGGACGTGTCCGGACACCACTACTTCACCACCACCACCACGCCCTTCTTCAACCTTGACTCCCCATCTCAGCAGCTAGGTCAGGCTCCGTGCTCCAAGAACAACACGCAGGCAGCTCCCACTGCCGCCACCACTACAACTACCATTACCACCGCCACTAGCAGCTCGACGTCTTCTGATGCGTCCTCTACGTCTTCCACCGTCTCCAACCTCGGCCAGCATGGCGAGGCTGCCGTGCCCTGGCTCAAGCTGCTGACCCACGATGGCAGCGCCACTACGGGCAACCTGCGCGAGGTCTACCGTGTGCAGACCGCCGGTGGCAGTGCTCCCGCGACGTGTGCTGGAATGGCAGCCTCGTTCGAGGTGCAGTACGCAGCACAGTACTGGTTCTATGAGAGCGCATGAGACCCGCACGTGGTCGCTTTCTTTGTGTCTTTGGGGAGGGTATGTGATTCGGATAGTTCGGCTGGAGCATGCAATTAATAGACGTTGCTTCAATATAATTGGGATGGGTGGCAGCTTGTTATTTTCTTTTCGGACCGGCTCCTTGAGAGTTGTTCTTGTTTGGGCGGCTTTTTACACGGTTCTGTTTTCATTCCTGTTTTTTCGGGGTCATGTCTGCTCTTTTTGTTTCACAGGAATAACTTCGAAATTCAAAGTGGCGTTCGGCTGAATACTTACCTCTCTTGTGATTTGTCTTCTGTGAGGGCCGTGGCCCATGTCTACGTGCACTTTAACAAGCAAGAGGTAAGAGGTAAGAGGCAAGAGACGCAGGTCTTAGAGGGAACAAGACATGCCTCACATATACAAGCGCCCTTCTTTAAGGCACAAACGGAGGTCAACCCGCCGAAAAGTTTCCAAGATGAATCTGTGGTGCTGATACTGTCAATGCTGTAAAGAACCTTACGCTGAACAACCTCCTCCATATTTGGCTTTTCCGCCTTTCTCCTGCTCCCCTCCCTGTATATACCAACGATGAGCGCCGCCACCACGCATCACGTATTCCGTACACTGCACACAGCTACCGCTACATCAGGACGGCTCTGTCCAGTTAACTTGCTCTAGCACCTGGCCAGCCGAAGGGTGTGTGTAGCTGATGCGCAGCCGCAGACGGAGGGGCTAATCGTTCGAGAAGTCAGTATTTGTTTGATGTTATAAATAAGCAGATAAATTAGCCACAGAGTGCTTTCAGACTTACCCCCTTTGCGCCGATCACCCTCATCAGCTGCGTAGCCTCCTGGCCGGGCGCCACATCTGACGACGAGATGGCCAGAAGCTGCAGCTTCTGCGACTTCGGCACAGCCGCCTGCAGGCCAACGCTGGAAACGACTGCACCGCCCACGTTTCGGAACCTGGCCGTCGCCTGCACAGCGCCTTCGGCATTTCTCTGCGTGACAATTGTAATGTCGAGCCCGTTGCCGTTGTAGCACGGATAGCCCGCCGGGGCTGCTGGTGGCGTCTGTCCGACCTGTTGTGCAGGCGGCGATGGGGATGCGGCAGAGGAAAACAGATCGCCTGGAATCACGCCTGCTGCTGCGCCTGCTGCCGGTGCTGGATATGGCGAAGATGAGGCCGCTGGTGAGGTCGTACCGAAGAGATCCAAGATGGCAGACACGTTGGACTGCGGAGCGCCAGCCGCCAGGGCCGCCGGGGCCGCGGAGCCACCGCTGAGGATATCGGCCAGCAGGTCGGCATTGTTGGCACCGCCGTTCACCGGTGCTGCCACGGCCGGCGCTGTGTCGCCCATCAGGTCCAGCAGGAGGTCCTGTTCTGACGGCTTTACCACCTTGGACTTGCGGTTCGCCGACTTGGACTTCTTCGCAGATGTCGCCTCGCCGAGCACGCGCGATGACTCCTGGATCTGTGGTGGTGGCATCTTCTCCAGGACTCCGCGCCGTATCTGGTCGTACGCGAAAAGGTTGGTATATTCGACGGCACGCTGCTGCACCTCGACGTCCAGGTTGGTCTCGTTGGCTTGGAGCATTCGCCGCACCCGCTCGATCTGGGCCGCATCAGACAGCCGCGTGGTCAGCTTTATCAGCGCCGTCATGATGTACTCCTTGGTCACCTGGGTGCCGTAGCTGCTGTTCAGGATAGTGGAGAACAGATCGACGACATCCTCCTCCTTCAACACCTGGACCAGTTCCTCTTCCTCGTACTGGCCACCGCGCAAAAGAGCATCGCCATACTCGCCAATGCACCACGAGGCTGCTTGCGTCAAGCTCTCCTGCGTAATGTCCTTCTTCAGGTTGGCATACAACTTCTGTACGGCATATGTCTGCAGCTCTGGCGTGGTGGCGATCAGCCGGACAAACGATGACAGAATAGGCTCCTTGACGTAGTTGCCTGCCAGAGAGAGAACTCGCAGCATCGTGTCCACGTGCCAGCGTTTGTTGGGCGCAAACTTGTCCGCTGCTATTCCGATCTGGCTCGTCATCGTCGGCTTAAACTCGTTATCGGCTCCTTCGAGGAAGGCAAGCAGTTCGCGGATCAGCACACGGACATTGCTCTCGTTGATCAGCGTGAAGCTGAGCTCGAGTGCTCGCCGCCGAATGCTGATGTCTGGGTCGCGGAGACAGTCAAGAATGGTGTTCCGGTGCCGCTGCACAGCATTCGGCTCGATGGCCACCACCTTGATCAGTGTGTTGAGTGCAACATATCGGATGTTGTTGTCCCGGTTCGACAGGAACTTGCCCAGAATGTTCACACCAAGGACGCGCAGGCCAGAATCGGCCTCAATGTCTAGAATTGTGCGCACAGCCTCGTACAAAATGGAATTGCCCACGTTCTTGGACGACTCGGTGTTTGTGGCCACCTGCGCCAGGATGTCGTTGATCAGCTCGCTGGTCCTGGGATCGCCGCGAGCGAGAACACGCAGCAGCCGCAGCAGCTTGACCTGCAAGAACGGATCCGTGATGCCAGTGACGTCGTGCTCGGGGGCATATCCAGACGAAGCAAGTCCCTTGAGCGTGCGCACCAGAAGTGGCACAAACTGCCGAAACTGTTCGATGATTCCCTCCTCGCCACCCTCCTCGGCGCCCTCCTCCTCGTCTGCCTCGCACAGACTGGTCACAAGGGTCAGGCCACAGAGCAGAACACCATGGTTTCTGTCGGAGAGAAGATGGGTCGCCTTCTCGATGAAGTGTTCCTGTAGATCCGGAACTTTGCGGCATATCCGCATCGCACACAGAGCCGCTTTTCTTCGTATGTAGGGGTTTGACGTCGACACAAGGTTCTCGATCTCGGCGAACAGGTCTCGCGACATCTCCACCGAAGCGATGTTTCCGAGCGTGCATAGCGCAAGGCCGACGACATATTGGTTGGAGTGTGAGAGGTCACTGGCAATCAACATGTTAGCCAGGCAGACAGACGCGTGCGCTATTTTGGAAAGGCTGTTGCCCACTTTTTCAGCGAGTTTGTGACAAGGGTAAGGACTTCTTGGTTTTCGTCCAGCAGTAGACTGGTCGCAAGGTGGCCCAGCCGTTTATCTGCAAAACGCGGTGAGGCCAGGAGCTTCAAGCATTCGATCTGCCCAAAGTGCGTCCGCTCGCCCAGAGTGAAGAGATAGAGCAGCTTGGCCACATTGTTCCGCCTACACACCACACACAGAGGGCGAAAGATTAGTTTCAAGACACGCCAACCCATAAGCCCGCACCTCTCCTGTCTCGTGCCCACCTGACGTTGTGGTCTGCGCTCTCTTCCCGGAAGCTGGCCCGAATAGCAGCGCTCTCCTTCTGGATGACAGCTCGCTCATCCGCGATTGTTTTGGCGGCTCGAACGTTTCGAATAAACTGCTTGACTGCGCGACACAAGGTCTTGTCAGAGCTCGAAGCTTTCGCTGCTAGCTAGGGGGTGAATGAACTTCTTACGGGACGCCATTGTCGGGAACCGAATTCGAAGAGCCCTTTTGGGCGCCGTCGACAACGACCTGACAGCTAACCCCCGATCCAATGGAAGGATGGGTGTGAGGAGCCCCAAAGTATCGTGTTCGGGTGATGGCTGTGTCCTTCTGACCAAGATCCCTTGTCGTGTGAAAAGGGGGACCTTTCGAAAGTGGTGTCTGCTTTGGTGTTGATGAATGTGGGCATCTCATCTGGTTGGATTGTACGAGTAATGCGTACCTGTCTAGAACGGCGGGGCAATCGTTAATCCAGCCGGTCCCCGCTTATTATGCACATACTCGGCTGCTGGGCACTAAGCCATTTCTGGATGCGCCGAAATATACCCGATAGGTTCATGTGCTGAAAGCCTCGCATCGGGCGCTGTTGTTGCTCTGCTCACCACATATTGCAGGAGACGCCTTGCAAAACCTCCAAGTGACTGTCCGCCGAGATGCCTAAAGCAGAGGTCGGGTCTGTGAAGCACCTGAACAAGCAGATGAAGGCCAGAGGCCTGACTCGTAGGTTTTTTTTGCCTTCGCTCGACATAGCCTCTCCCAATTTTGATACAGTTGCTTGCTGACACACAAAAGGCTTGCGATGGTATTGTCAAGTATGCGAACGTGCGCTACGAGATGAGAACAGCTTCAAGCAGCACACTCTGAGCGAGAGCCATGTGCGGAACATGCTTGCAGTGGGTTCCAACCCGCGCAAGGTCATCAACGAATACTCGGATCAATTCCTCAAGGACTTCCTGCAGCTTCTGCGCACGGGACACGGCGAAAAACAAGTGCAGATCAACCACTTTTATCAGGAATACATTGCAAGACGCGACCACATTCATATGAACTCGACCCGCTGGGCGTCACTGACGGAGCTGGCCAAGTACCTCGGCCAAGAGAGCATCTGCCGCGTGGAAGAGAACGAGAAGGGCATTTTCATTTCTTGGATCGACACATCTCCCGATGCGCTGCGACGACAAGAGGCCCTGCGAAGGAAAGAAGCACAGGACCGTGGAGATGAGGAGTGGGAGCGGCGAATGCTGAAGGCACAGATTGAGCGCGCCGAACGATCAGCACAGGCACGCCTTGGAGACGGCCAGGTCGAAGCCGATGAGGACGAGGAAACTGAGAAGAATGGCCTTTTACAGCGAGAGGAGGGCGAGAAGGTCAAACTCTCATTTGGAAGCGCAAAACCTGAAGCGACGACGGCGACGACGGCGATGACGGCCGTAGCGGCAGTAGCTTCGCCGAGCCCTGATCAACTAACAACATCCGGGAGAAAAGCTGAGGCTGAGCCAGCGCTGACGAAGCTGGAAGAGGGGACCGGGGACAGTAAGAAGCCAGAAATTGCGAAATTGGCATTACCAGAAACTGCTCCGACAGCGGCCAAACCGATGTCGCTCAAGCTCGGCGGCCTGAGCAAGCCGCAGCCGAAGAACGTCTTCGCGGCGGCGAAGAAGAATGCGCTGTCTGGAAGCGGAGGTGGAAAGAAGATTGAGGTGCCTAAAAAGATGAGTGAGGCTGAGCGGATCATGAAAGAAGAACTGGAACGAAAACGCTCGCGGGGCCCATCAGGCCACGGAGGCGGTCACGGAGGCGGGCCGAACAAGAAGCAAAGGTTTTAGTTTCTAGAGCGGGCTCGTGTAGACGATGTTTTATCTTTAGTCGGGAGCGTGGCTATTCTGTGAACTTGCGGTTATTCAAGCGATGGGCGACCAATGGGTTTGGACGGTTAGGGCTGGTTAGGCATCATTGTTTTTGCTTCGGTGATATAAAATTACATGCTCATACATTTTCCTACATGCCTCCATGTTCCCAGTCGGCTCTCGCTTCTCCCAATGATAGCCAGACAACGCCGTGTGCTTCGCACGAGGATACGGCTATAGCACGCACAAATAAGCCAGGACGCCGTACCCAGATCAGAAAAGCAGAAAAGCCTAGTAACACCTTATTGGTATGCCATGTCCAAGAGTTTGGATTTCCCTCTCGTCCAGACAACGACAACGTGCGCTTGGTTAAATCAGTCGGCCTCAGTAGCACTTCCATCACGTCTGATATTTGGAGCATATTGTTAGAAAGGATTCGCTGCAGCAGGTGGGCTGATGGGACAATAGAAGAACAAGCTCACGGTATGTATTGGATGCGGTGCTCCTCTTCAAGCTGCGTCCGCACGTCATCCGGCAGCTGCCCAGACACCTTGATTGCGTATACACCGCGCACATAGCCGTCTAGCCGCTGCCAGCGTGCGACCCACGACTTGGTCGGGTTGGCCAGCGAGATGAGGCCCTCGAAAACTTGGCTGGTGCAGATGTCAATCTGTTCGGGCGAGCCGGCGAGGTGCAGGAACTCTTCGCAGTTGGGGCATCCCTCTTCGCGGAAGCGCTGCGAAGGAGAAGAAGAAGCACTATCAGCACCCTTTGTTTTTACGCATCTAGAGGACTCTATTAAATGGCCTACCTGGAAGGTCATGACGATGGAGCAGACCATGCAGGCGCGCAAGTAGCGCTGCTGGCCGGGAGCGACGTAGTTTTCGGACATGGCTGTTTGGGAGTGGAACTCGAGACTGCGCTCGTCGGGATGCTGTTGCTGGAAGGTGAAGAAGGTGGCAATGGGCGTCGAAGACAAGAGGCTATTCGGTCTCTTCTATTGTTCTATTCGCAGTGGTTGTAGGGGTTTTACCGCTAGTGGTTAGCGGTGTAGCTGCTAGTCCCCGATATTTGCATAGCAACATACTAGCCAAGTATCAGAGGAGCTAAGACTCGTGAAAAAAATGCAAATGAACAGTCCCCGCATTTTGACAGCTACTTTTCAGGCAAAACCTAAGCATCTCAATTGTTAGCTCGCAATGTCTTCCCATCTCTACCGACCAATTCAATGGCAATCTTCTCAGCCATGGCGTCGGAGGAGCACCAGGAAGACGAGGTCATAGAGGAAACGATACTAAATTCGTCCATAGAAGTTGCAACGAGCAGCAGGGGCAAAAAAGAGGGAAAGTCTCGCGAGCTTTTCAGCTGCACTATCAGCAAACCGCCGTTTGCCTACGCCCACATTGAGGCGATTACTGGTCGCCGGACAGATGCAACAGATTCCACGCTCGACCCTCTACAGATTCGGTCTTACTGCACCGCGGCTCTCAAGCAATTTCTGGGCGCCACAGGAGCCGGCATTCCTCTCGATCTGCTCAAGATTGACGGCCGCCAGTTCTGGATCCGGCTGGCGCGCGAGGACCTGAGCCTCTTTGCGGCGGCTCTGACGGCGTGGAGCTCTGCCGATCAGGACGGTACAGTGACTGTGCTACGCCTGCTCGCATCGGGAAATTGGCTAGGCAGCATCATCGGGCGCTCTCAGATGCAGCAGTTGTGGAACGCACCCTGAAAACATCGAAGAGTGTCGAGAGCACAGAAAGAGTTTGCTTACACGAACACTCTGGCCCAGGCAGCAGTGGAAGAAACAAGATAGCGAAAGAGGAGCGCTTTCCAAGTATGCGCCATTCATGTCGTCCTGCATATTTTTCCAGATACAAAAGAAGGAAACGCAGAAAGAAAGAAGCAAACACCTGAAGCTAGGAGACAAGCAGCCATCAATGCACTCGGTTCACTTCATCGAATTACCCAGATGACGAAGAAAAGTTAGAGAACAGGGGGTATGATGCTTCTGCAACAGCTAAACCGACATGGAAACCCGCTCCCGGAAAGGGCACAAGAAAAATGCCAACCTACCCCATCCCGCGACGATGATGATCCCAGAAAATACCCTGATCAAACGCCCTTCGACCCAAGAATCCATGGGAGTCCCCTGGCATGCCCCTCTCTTCCAGCTCTAGACCACTGGCCTGCATGGTAGCTGTACTTCGTTCATGTTCTTTCTATTCCGCGCTGCCTTTGCATGCGGTATAACCCTGCTCCTGGCTATACTAATGAGGACATCATTGAATTGTTGGCGTAGGCCTACGCATATGTTAGCTGGGAGAGAGCTTAAGTCGAGGCCATCCGGCGGAACGACTTACCATGGGACGGATGTTTGGGTGTGGAACGGCGTCAAATTGATGGAACTCCAGCTTGTAATCGGAGCCCAGATTGATGTACGCGCCTCGGTTTTCTGTCATGTCGCAATACTTGGGAGCAGAGAAGACTAGACGGACAACAGGTTAGAGGGCCGAACAAAGCAGTCAAGTAAGCACATAGAGCATGTATCAAGATGCAAGCCACTTACCAGTGATGCATTTTCCGTTGTGCTCCTTCTCGTAGCCGTCCATGCGGACTTCGTGGCTCCGTATAATCGCCTCCAGGCCGTTCTTTTCGCAGAACCTTGCCGTCACGTCAGGGCCAAACTGCATGCCAACACCTCTCTTGCTCGGACCGCGGCCAGGCTCCGTCTGGGGGTCGGTCCACAACATCTCCATCATGAGGCCGGCCTGGCCAGGCTGGCGCTGTTTGTGCCTGTTCAGTTTGCGGATGTCGTCCAGTGTGACGTTATCGTCGGAAAACAGACCGCCGTGCAGGACGAGATACTTTGTTCCAATCAGGGTAGCCAGCGGCAGGGCCGAAAAGCTCTCAGAAAACAGCCGGAAGACGCTGTGCCAAGGTCAGTCAATTTCTTGGGAGCACTCGCGAAAGGAGGGGGGGGGCTAGATTGAACTCACCGTTCGTTGTATTTTGCCTTGCACTCGCCCTCAAATCCGTACGCGCGGTTCATGTCGTCGGTCTCGTGGTTTCCACGATTCAAGAAGAAGCCTTGTGGCCGCAGCCACTTGTTTGCGTAGAGCAACAGCGCAATCTCCGTGGACCAAGACCCGCGGTCGACGAAGTCGCCGTTGAACAAGTACCAGTGCTTATCCGATGGCTGACCGTTAAGCCGGAAAAGCTCCATGAGGTCAAAGTATTGGCCTGGGCGTTCGAGTCCATATTAGCGACAGGCAGCGACAGGCAGCAACAGGCAGCAACAGATGAAAGCCACCACAAGAGGACCAAAACCGATCACCAGGAGCAAAGCACGAACCGTGAGTGTCGCCACAAACTGTGAGCTGCGTATCTTCTGGCACCTCGATTTCCACCATGGTCGGCTCGTCACGGACAAGCTTGGTCACGGCCAGCAGGATCTGGTAGACGTATTTGCGGTGTATCTTCTTGCCGGTCTTAAAGCGCTCGGTCATGTCGTCGATGAACTCCTGTGTCATGTGGTCGCCAAGCTTCATGCCGTCATAGTCTGGCTCGACTGCCATAGACTCGACATCGAGGCCTTCTGCTGCAGACGGCTCGTCGCCAATCTCGATCGCCGCAAAGAAGTTGAGCTGTCGCACAATTTTCTGGCAGTCGGCAAGCTTGATCTTGGCATCTCGGTTTCCAGGGTCCAGCCGAACGCAGGCCTTAAAGTCCACCAGAGCATCTTTCGGGTGGATGATAGCGGCATGAGCAAGCGCGCGGCGATAGTATGCCTATATGGAGGGGAAGAGGAAGACAGATCAGCCCTGCCAGCCGATCCTTCAAAGACGAGAAGCGCGTTTGGCTCGTCGGATGATATCCGCAGCTAAAGTACCTTGACAAACTTGGGGTCGAGATCAATGGCTTTCGTGGAGTCCGCAATGGCATATCCGAACGCTTCGGTTTTTAGGTATGCCTAGAATACGAGAACGACAGAGGTCAGCCAGGAAAGAACGAGCAAGTCAATAACACACGAGCGCAAGGCACAGAAGCCCTACCTGAGCTCTGTTCGCATAGTACGTCGGCTGTGAGTCGTCCAGCTGTATGGCCTTTGAGTACTTTTCGATCGCAGTGGGCCAGTCGTGCTTGAGGAACGCCTTGTTACCCTCGTTCTTCAAGGTGAGAGCGGTCTCCTTGTCAGTAGCCATGGCGATAGAGGATGCCGGTTGTGCTACAAGGAGGAGGAGGAGGAGACAGGATGTGAGGGGGGGCTTATGTAGGACGTAGAAGATCC
>JRUC01000398.1:0-22139 GCA_000806385.1 Leptographium procerum
TTTTTTTTTTTTTTTTTTTTTTTGCTTTTGTTATTTTACGGGAAAGCTCGGCTTTCTGACGCCACCCACAGTGGAGCTTATGCCCCATATTTATCTAGCAAAACACCTCAATCAACAATGACATGAGAAGACAAAGGATGAGTACGAATGCTCGCAGCTTATTCGTAGACGCCCGTACTCAGGCACCCAGCAAAGAGTCCCGACGAGGCATATACAGGCGACTCGGCGGAAAGAGAATCCGAACGTAGCTTACGAATTGGTAGAGGGTAGCTCTGTCTTCGTGACCGCTTGATGGCTGTAACCAGATGACATATTATCCTTGGCACACTGCCTGCGAAGGCTATGAGTAATACACCTTCGTTGCGGAAGCAGAATTAGAAGGAGAGCAGAAAGCTTGTTTGCTGAGAATTACGAGCATGGCAATCCTACGAGTACTCCTACGAGTAGAACGACTGTCTACATCACACCAGAGATCCATTGAGTATCTTACTCATACAAGTACGATGTATGGGGGTATGGGGGTATACGACGTACGGAACACTACACAGCAAGCAGATGCATTGCTGCGCTGGCCAGCTGTTTTTGACGAATGCCACATTTCAAGATTGAGAATGGAGTACAGTAAGATACTATGTATGTACCTGCGCCCGAAAATAGCGTCCTGCGTATTGCTACTATTTGCGCACGAGACATGGACGTATAGCTTGCTACGCCGTCATTTCGCAGGAATGTACCTTGCGTCGTTCCTTTTACAGCAAAGTGAAAGTGACCTTGCTACTTCCCGCCGCTTGCTAGCACGAAGGCGAGGCGAGAGATCCCTGTCACGTTATCGTTGGTGCTCCATCCATATCGGTGGCAGAAATTCGCGCACCGACTGGCGATGTGCCAGGCCCTTCCGTCTCCCGGTTTCTATCGTAATCATTTGCTCTTCTGGCTGACTCTCTCTGCCCCAGTCTCAGTCCCGCACCGCTTGCAGCCAGAATACCACTCCACTAGTCTACCGGCTCGCCCGCACCGACCTCCTACCAGAAACAGCGCTATTCGTACCAGCCCAGTGCTATTGCCGTTGCGGCAAAAAAAAAATTCACACTGTAAAATTGACGAAAAAAATTAAAGGAATAGAACAGAAAATAAAACATTACCACTAAAACCAGAGCACCACTAACTCCATGTAATACCACACTAAGTGCCCACCAATCCAGCCAGCCTATTATCTGCTTGCTCGCCCTCGCTCGCGCTCTTTTCCTTTATTCTTATTTGTGTCCTTGGTCTGCTCGTTCCCTTTTTTCCTCCCTCCTCTCTTTCTTCTTTCCTCTCTTCTCCCTTCCTTTCTCTCCAACGCACTCAACATCCAAACCTTCGCCTTCTCTCTTCTCCTATCTCCACTCCAATCCCATCTGCTCGTCTCCCAGTGTTGTTCGCTCCCACCTCCCAATCCGCACCAGCCCACCTTGCCAAGACTTTACAGCTCTTGGCTCGTTAATTCAAGTAGGTGCTTATTGTCCACACAGCCTTTTAAGCTCTCTCCAGACACTTTCCCTTCCTATTCCCTCAAGGTAAGGCGACAATCTCTACACAGCATCTGACTCGTCCTCAATTGCTTCAATTACACTCGTCCCTTCCGTGTCAGCGCCATGCTCCCGTCCTTTTCGCATATTCCTTATTACTCTTGTTACTCTCGGACATTACTCGCCCCTCGCGCTCATTAGCTCTCTAGCCTGTAAGGCAAGATATAAGAGCTAAGCTATTCCGTTATACCCGGAATTCGCGGCGATAAATAAATAAATACAGCCAAAAAACAAGACCAATTCCTCTCAACTAGGAAAAGGGCCGTTAATTTTGTTTTTGCTCTTAACGGCTACGGATCCGCTCACCACACCTCCCGACTCTCACCTTCACCATCGCCATCATCACCGCGCATTCACGTTACCATTCACTGTCCTTCTTTTCTATTTAAACATCCCGCATATCATTTTTAATTTTTGTCGCAGCGCTCGACGGAAAGCTAATACCCTCGTTCAGTACCTCCACATCTTTCGCAATGGCCGCCATCGACACCACCTCCCTTATTGCCCGCAGCGAGTTCGCTCAGCTTGCCAAGCGCACCAACTGGGCCGGCCACGAGCCAGGTGTTATTGTCGTGTTCTGCATTGTCTTTATTGTTCTCGTCGGCCTGATCGCTCTCTTCATCCACAAGAAGCTGGCTGCACGCAAGGCAGCAAAGCCGGCGTTTTAAGTGGCGCAATGTAGGGAACGGGATTGGGGCAGGGGGGTGGCAGTGAATGCCGTTATGTGTGCTGAGATGGTGAACAGGGGAGGGGAGTCATGGGAGGAGAGGGTGAAGTGTGGATGAACCTTTAATTTATGAGACGTTCCGACGCCTGGCAGCGCGGCGGCCACGTTGTCTCGCCCTCTTTTCAAGCGGAGAATACCCGTCAAGGGCGTCTTTCTCTTTTCACTGTATTTGATGTTTCTCGCCGACGATACGAAAGCAAACATTTTCACGGAACAAAGCGCCGAACCATTGCCAGTGTGCCAGTGTGTTGTGCCGCTGCTTTCGATCAAATACGGCCGACCGGACAAGCCAACAATGCATGGGATTGAGGGCGGTTCTCATACTTCCGCTTTGATCGGGGAAATATACCAAACGCGTCGACACTTCTTTTCTCAACATAACCAGGACGGTCGCGGATCGCATGTCGACAACTTGGATTAAGTTGGGGGCAGTTGGCAATTGCTTGATGTGTACCTCTTTGTGTATTTTCTTGTTTCTGCTGATATATTACTGTAGAACGCTTTCTTTTTTTACTAAACTTTATTTGGCTATGTTCTTTCGGTGTTCTAATAAAAAAAAGCATCTACCATATCTGTATATGAACTGGTGATTGCTAAGACCAAAAATTTCATTGCCGGGTCCAGCTAAGTTCGAATTTGCGAGTATATCAATTCATTAATGATTTCTTCATTGCTATTAAAGATGTTTTAAAGCCATCTCAATGCGGCCTGGCTTGGTCCGTCAGGATAGTTCGTTTTTTTCCAAGTGAATCAAGCCTTGTGCCGGCTAGAACGAAGATTGTTGTTAGTAATTTGTAGAGATACTGCTAGGACAATCAATGTAAGTAAGAGGATGGAGAAGAAAACAAAACGTACCGGCACAAACTGCCGTAGTCGGACGCCGGCTTCTTGGAATACGGCGGCTGTGTCGGCATCCATGCTGTAGCCCTGGCTGTAGACAACCTCACCGATGCCGACCTGCACGATCTTGATGCTGCACGTCAGACAGGGGCACGTATCGCAGTACAGGATAGTGTTGGCCAAGGACGCCGTCGGGATGCGCTCGCGGCCGGCCTCCAGCAGCGCATTCTCTTCTGCATGCAGGCACAGGCAGGTGGCCAAGCTGACGCCAGCGCCTAGGCCCCCATTGCAGCGGCCACAGCCGCCCTCGCCGCAGTTGCGCAGGCCGCGCGGGGTGCCGTTGTATCCCGTGCTGACGACGCGGTGCTCGCGGACCAGCACGCAGCCCACGCGGCGCTTCATACAGTTGCTGCGCTGGGCGGCTAGCGACGCGAGCGACATGAAGTAGCGGTCCCACGAAGGGCGGAGAAGCTGCTCAGCGCCGGCGGCGGTCAGGCCTGCCTTTTCAAGCGCAGCAAACAACGTGGCCATAGTGGGGGTTGGAGAAGCCGAGGGAGCCAAGGATGAAGAAGAAGAAGAAGAAGAAGAAGATACTTCTGCACGCTTTTCTGACTTCAACTCCGGCTGCAACCCCGACTCCGAAAAACCCCCGGGCGCTCCGTTGACGAGCCGCATGGCTGACCGGGCCATAACCGGAAGCAGAGGCAGGTGCTTTGGGTCGCCGCCACCGTACAGCTCCAAGTCTGACTGGATTACAAACTCATCCAGCGTCGGAGAGTCTCCGGCATCGCCAGTGGCATCGCCAGCACCTCTTCTCTTCGCTGCCCTCGCCTGGGCTCGGCGCCACCGTACCGCTAGGGGTGCGTCGACGCTAATGAGAAGGAAGAATGGCCGGCCGCTGAGCACGTCGAGGGTGGCCTCGCTGTCAACATCGGTGGTTACCCAGCGGTCTCGCCAGCGGGTGGTGACAAAGTCTAGCAGCGCCTCGGCAGAGGGTAGGATAGTCGGTGAGGATGTCAAAGGTGCTGGCGCAGCCTCTCCAGAACCACCTTCTATACTGCCTTTACGGCATATGTAGAGGCGTGTAAAGCCGTGGCACTCCACCAGGTACTGTGCGACTGTGCTTTTGCCGGCACATAAGCCTGAGTCGGGCTGTCAGCAAGAAGAGCCATTGTAAGATGGGTGGAAATGCACCGAATGGATGAGCGTGCCATACTCCCGCAGATGCCGATGAGCATTGTAAACGAACAAGGGAACAAACAAATATAAGTCTTTTTTTGTCTTTTTTATTTTATTTTATTATAATATTGCGAGTGAATTGTCTTCTCCCACCCAGGACGCTGTGCTTTGTCCTTTCGTGCAGGGCAGAGAGCAGGAAATGCCAATTGGCGAAAAGCGGAAAGGCACCCTTACACCAACCAGACGCCAAAACGCGCAAAACGCGTTCTACGGCGCAGTCCGCGTGGAGCCATTGCTGGCGACGGTTGGTAGTGCTACTGCTGCAGCTAAAGATCTAAGTTGCAAGGCAGGCCAGCATTTTCTGTCCATATTATATTATCGCCCTTCCTACTCGTACTCGTATTAAGTAAGACAGTAAGATACTCAGTAGCATGCCACCAGTAAGTTGCCTAAGTCCGGCAGGCGATGACTAACAAGATCACGCTGGAGAAAGAACAGCACGTGCCTTGCTTGCTGCTGTGCTAAAATGGCTCAGGACGGTCCAGTGCTCGGGTGACTAATTGCGCCTTTTCGTGCTTCCAGCCCACCGATCAGCAGGTCAACGGAGAGCGCAGAGACAGCGGACGCTGAAAACGGGTAGCAGAGCCGGAAACGCCCCGTGTGACGCAACTTTTTGATTAGTAGGCAAGAGCGGCGTGTGACTTTCTGTCACCCACGCACAGGCAACAACGGCCCACACTCGCCCCCCTGCATGGCAGGCCTTCCGTGCCAGTTTACCCCGCCCCCTCCCGGCTCTCACTGTCGTGACCACTATAACAAACTGAAGCTGTCCTTCTAGTTAGTTGACGACACAGCAACCCTTCTCGGCCTGTCCTTTCTCCTCTGCTCCTTGACATCCCGCCGCCTTCTTTGACCTGTTTGATTTTTGATCCTGTCAGCTGCAAAGTATCTGCCCTTGCCCCTCCGTACGGACACCGAGTGACTGGCACCTCCCTTGAACCATCCAATCGTTGGCGCATCTGATATTGATTCCAATCCAATTTCACGAGATCGCCAAACAAAAAGACACGGACGCGAAAGCGGCCGGCGCGAAGAATTCCGCCCAAGATGGCCGGCCTACAGTTTGCTACGTTCAACTCTCTCATCGAGATGCCGTTCTACACGGCACTCTTTGCTTCCAAGCTCGACCATGACAAACTGGACGACTCAGCCCGCGCCGTGCTTGGCCTTTACGAGCCCCGGGGCGAGAAGGACCCGAGCCTGAGCTCCCAAATGCAGATTCTCGGCGGAGCGCTGACCAGCAACCAGTGAGCAGGCATATTACCGTCGAATAGTTCCTGTGCTGCTGTTCCTGCTAACGTTGTTTCTCCCAGGACACCTTCTGGTATGATCCGCGCAGAAGGCATCATTAAAAACTTCAACACCGTAGAAGACTTTAAGCAGGCCGACAAAGCCGCTATGCTTCATACTGCAGCTAGACAGGTTAGTATAGGGCCTTGTGCACCGCTCTCCAAATAATGCACCTGCTTGTGCTGACCCCATACCTCTTTAGATCTGGGACGCCATCAAAGATGGAAGTATATACGAAGTTCCATCCCTTCTCTCCTCCTTCAATATCATATCCTTTGCCGACCTGAAGAAATACCGGTTCACTTATTGGTTTGCATTTCCCGCTTTACATTCAGATCCACAGTGGAAGAGAGTTGGTGATATCGGACATCTAGGACGAGAGGAAACCACCCTTCTTGTCGACAAGATTGGCACATGGCGCTATGCGACGGACAACCGTCAGCATGGTTTCTTTCTTGCCAAGCGTGTGCGGATCAGCGTTGCAAGTGATAGCGAGGAGGAGACGCAGAGGACAACCTATCTACACGCCGACGAGATTGCCCTGGGTTTCCAGTGGGTAGTGGGCTCGCTTCGCGATTTCGAAACGGGATTCTTCAATGGAGTGGCCGAGGAGGACCAGTTTATCTCATTTGTCGACCCGTCTACGTACCCAGAGAACCCGTCGTGGCCGTTGCGAAATCTGCTGGTTTTGGTGCGGCAACGCTATCACCTGCGCAAAGCACAAATTCTGTGCTACCGCGACACTCAAGGACGACGAGACGATCCGCGAAGCGTCATTCTTCCAGTGGCAATGGACGAGGTTGACAGCATGGAGACAGCCGACTTGCCCAAGGTGACCGGGTGGGAACGAAATTTGAACGGGAAACTACAGGCTCGCATGGTTAATTTGGCAGACTATATGGACCCAACACGGCTCGCGGATCAAGCCGTGGACTTGAACCTGAAGTTGATGAAGTGGCGCATCTCACCGAACCTCGACCTTGACAAAGTCAAGGACGTATCATGCTTGTTGCTCGGGGCGGGAACGCTGGGAAGCTACGTGTCCCGTAATCTGATGGGCTGGGGTGTCCGCCGCATAACATTTGTCGACTACGGATCCGTTTCATTTTCAAACCCTGTGCGGCAGCCGCTCTTTGAGTTCAAGGACTGCTTGCATGGCGGTGTGCCCAAGGCGACGCGTGCGGCGGAGTCCCTGCAGAACATATACCCGGGAGTTGAGGCGGCTGGCCACGTCCTCTCCGTCCCCATGCTCGGCCACCCGGTGATGGATGAGGCGAAGACGCGGGCCGACTTTGAACGGCTAGAGGAGCTAATTGACAAACACGATGTCATATTCTTGCTTATGGATACACGCGAGTCACGATGGCTTCCGACTATAATAGCAAAGGCAAAGGGTAAGATAGTCATGAATGCGGCGCTTGGCTTTGACACGTATGTTGTAATGCGCCATGGCCCGTCACCTGCCGAAGGGTTTGAAGAGACGCTAGGCTGCTACTTCTGCAATGACGTTGTCGCACCAGCAGATGTGAGTGTCTTCCCCCCACCCCCAAAGAAAGTCAGGATCGTCTGTCTATTTGTTTTGAGCTTGACGTTAACTTTTGTTCCGTCTCTCCAGTCTGTCAAAGACCAGACGTTGGATCAGCAATGCACGGTCACACGGCCCGGTGTGGCTGCTATCGCGTCGGCATTGCTCGTGGAGCTCTTGGCAAGCATATTGCAGCACCCGTTACGGCACTATGCGCCGGCCCCGAAGCCCTCAAGTCGGCCCGGGAACTCGGCTTCGGCGTATGATCGAGACCCAGAGGACCATCCTCTGGGCCTAGTACCACATCAGATCCGTGGCTTCCTGGCCAACTTTCAGAACATGCTCATCCAGGGACCGGCGTACCCGCATTGCAGCGCATGCAGCACCCAGATTTTAGACGCATACCGACAACAAGGTTGGGACTTTGTGAGGAAGGCGCTAGGTGACCGTGAATATGTGACGGAGCTGTCAGGCCTGGCTGAGATTCAGCGGCAGGCCGAGGCGATGGCAGAGCAGCTCGATTTCAGCGACGACGGAGCCGAAGATGGTGATGACGGTGAGGCCGTGCTGCTTTAGGCTTTTTAAGCTTCTATTCTCTCCCTATCTCGGGATTGGCTCGGTTTCTTCCGCCATTTTTTTTTTCCTTTTCTTTTCTGCTTCGACATCGTCGCTGGTATGCATAAATGTGCCTTACGCTCATTTTTCTGGGACTGGGATTTGGCAAATGGAGACCACATCTGCGCACGAAAACTTAAGGAGGGCGTTTTCATGACAGGGGATTCATAGTATGCGCTCATCAGAGTGCTCTAAGTGACTTGTATCAGGGCCAGCAACCGTTTTTTTTTACCTTTACTTAGTAGAAGGATAGTATCAAATGTCACATGATTATGTCGTTTAATTATGAAATGGAAGAAGCACTGTAGCCCCCACCAAAAAGCTTGGGGGATCTCCACTTCTCTTGGTAAGGTCTGCTAGGAAGGCGCTAAATATGCCTTTCTCCACCTTTCCCGATCCCCTCATGCATGCAAGAGCGACCCCGTGGCTTCAATCCTCACACATGTCTCCACAATTCACAACTTCGGCGCTCTTTTGGCGGATGTTCTGTTCCCTTCCCTAAATCCCCTCGTTTTGGTTTATTATGTTTCTACGCGGGCTGAACACAAGCCTGGCATCGACGGAGGCCCGTATACTTTTTCGAAATATCGCAAATGACTTATTGCTCTATAATTGAGCCTCCGCGTCTTCACCACGATCCTTAGAGATCAGCTCCCTTCTTCTGCTCATCTTGCGGTCTTGCACGCTCTTTCATAATACTCTTCTTAATTCAAGTTGGATTGCACTCTATTAGAACTCTCGGGAGGCGATATGACGGATTATTGGCGTGCTAAGCTCGCTGTTCGACCTACCGAGGCATAAAGGCACGCACCATGTGGCGGCCGGCGTGGCTTTTTTTTTCTCGCCAGCCGATATCTGTTGAGGACTACCCGGGGGTTCTTGTCCCACTAGAGGAAGCACACCTCTACAGCCATTCTGCCCGTACTGGTCGAACCGAATATGAAACCCCGGCTGGGGACGACAGGGACGAGGGCGATGAGGCTTTGGACCGGCGCCACAAGGACGATCCGGCGGATGACGACAACGAAGCAGAGTCTACAGGGATGCTAATGATGCAGGTATGCGAGTATAGCATCGAAGGACTGCGACGCGAAGTCTGGAGCATCCCGAAAGCCGACCAAGGCAGGCAAACGAAATGGACAGACTATGAATGTGAGTTGGTCCCTAGCCGCCGTCGTTGAAAAAGTGAATAAAGCGAGGGAAAAACTGAAACGGGCAGTGAAATCCAAGCTCTTCAACAAGGCCATCCAAGATATTGGCATGGGCCGATACAACTGGGAGCTGTTTTGCCTCTGTGGCTTTGGCTGGTTCGCCGACAAGTAAGTGTTTCTGCTCCTGTTCTTTATACAGTAAACAGCCTTTGCTAATTGCGTTCTAAAAGCCTGTGGATGCAGGTACGTTATGATAAAATGATTTCCTCTATCTGCCGGGTCTGCAGTATTAATAAATTTCGATCCTCTCAGGGCGTTTCCCTCATCTTGCCGTCCTTGTCGTCTGAGTTTGGCATTGGCGAGAAGACGGTTCGCTACACCACCAGCGCCCTATTCCTTGGTCTCTGCTTCGGCAGCTTTTTCTGGGGCATTGGTTCAGATGTTATAGGCCGCCGCTTTGCCTTCAACTGCACGCTCCTCATCACCGGTCTATCTGGGACTGCTGCCGCATACGCCTCTAGCTGGGGTGCCGTCTGCGCCCTTGTTGCCGCCCTCGGCTTCGGTGTCGGCGGCAACCTGCCCGTCGATGGCGCACTGTTCCTCGAGTTTCTCCCCGATGCGTCCAGCTCGCTGCTAACTTTGCTGTCGGTCTGGTGGCCGGTGGGCCAGCTCTGCTCATCCTTGTTGGCCTGGATGCAGATTGTCGACGGCAGCAGCAGCGCGTCCAGTGGCTGGCGCACGTTTGTCCTCACGATCGGCCTCTTGACCTTTGCCATGTTTATCGTTCGCTTCTTGGTCTTCCGCCTATTCGAGTCGCCTAAGTTTCTGCTGTCGCAGGGCCGCCAGGCCGAAGCAGTAGCCGTGATCCACGGGCTGGCCTACCGCAACGGCACCAGGACATGGCTGACGGAAGCCGTTCTTGAAGCCGTGGCAGACGGCAGCAGCAGCAGGGTAGAGGCCTCTGGCTATCGCGCAGCCGACACGGACAACGACACCAGTGACGACAACGACACCACTGTTTTCGGCTCCGGATCCGCCGCGTCCGGTCGGCCTGGGACGACGTCGTTGAGCCTCCTCCGCGCCCGGCTGACGTCCTTCTCTGGCCAGCGTCTGCGGCCACTGTTTCAGTCGCGGCAATTGGGCATGGCCACAGCCATCATCTGGTTCGTCTGGGCCACGATCGGCATGGGGTATCCGTTATTCAACGCATTTCTGCCGCAGTACCTGTCGCACGGCGGCTCACCGTCCGATTCTTCATCTGATGCAGCCGCTTCAGCAGCTTCGGTGCCTTCTTCTATCAGCACCACATACCGCAACTATGCCATCACCAGCATTGTCGGCGTTCCCGGAAGCCTGCTGGCCGCGTATACAGTCGACAGCTCGTCGCCCTTGCTGGGTCGGCGCGGCACGCTGGCGATATCGACGCTCGTGTCGGCCGTGTTTCTGTTTGTCTTTGTCACTTTCGGCCACTCGCCGCAGTCGCAGCTGGTCTTCTCTTGCATTGAGGCATTTTCCCAGAACATCATGTACGGCGTCCTGTACGCCTTCACGCCCGAGATATTCCCAGCGCCCGTCCGTGGTGCCGGCACCGGCGTGGCCAGCTTCCTCAACCGTATCACGGGCCTGATAGCACCTGTTTTGGCGGCAACACTACCAGGCGATGGCTCTACCGCACCCATCTACCTCTCGGCAGCCCTCATCCTGTCGGCATTTGTCGGCATGTTGCTGATTCCAATCGAGACGCGTGGCCGGCAGCGGCTGTAGAATTTCGGGCGTCGATTTTGTTTTAGCAATGCGGATAGTTTTCTGGCCGAGGATATATCGGTTAATCGAAAGAACAGGTATAGAACAGGGAAGCAACGCTATTTTATTATTATTATCAGATTCGGTAGATACGCAGTTGCGCACACACACACATATACACAAAGAACATAAAGAGACATTAGAACGTCAATCTTGCCAGCAGTGAATTATCTCTCGCCCCCCAAACTCCACGCAAGTGGTCAACCGAAATGATACTGTTCCTATAGCCCAATTGCCCAAATTTCACGATTACACCATGGCTCCGTTGCCTCGCTATGCTATCTAGTCCCACGGGCCCCGGCCGGCGCATCTGCCCTTCGTCGCTGCAGCGAGCGGCCGACGGCGTCACGCACCATTGGGTCTGCCCGGATTGTGTTTTGGATGAGCCACTGCTTGATCTTTCCGCGCATGTTGCTCAGCACGTCCTGCTGGCCGACAAACGGCGCCATCTCCATCTCGAGCAGGCGGGAAGCGTCCGCGTCTAGGGAGCGGCCTGCAGCCTCCAGACGCTCGAGCGCAGCCAGCAGCGCCGGGTCGTCGGTTCCGCTGCTGGTGCCAGAGCCGGTGCCGGCGTCTGCGGCCACGATCTGACCGCTACGGGTGTCAGCGCCCAGCAGGGGGGCGATGCGCGAGAGGCCGATGAAGATGGTGACGCTCAGCTTGCGGGCCAGCTGGACGGCCTGGAAGGGTAAAAAGGGGCCGTGGTCAGGCGCTAGCAGGGCGAGTGCCGGATTGATGGCGGTGCTGAGGATGCGCGGGTGAGAGGGCCGCGAGATGGCGTGCAGCTCAAAGACCAGCACGCAGGCCAGCACCAGCCAGCGCTCGTAGCCGCCGCGGCTCGAGAGGTAGCCCAGCAAGCCCAGCAGGTAGAGGCCGGCCGCCGCCGCGCCGTAGTAGGGCAGCAACGTCCGCACGCCGCGGGCGACAAAGTCGTAGACGGTGACGCAGCGCAGCTGCGGGCCGGCCGCCGCCCAGGCGACGATGTCGGGTCCGAAGCGGTCGTACGCGAACCGCCGCGCCGGGTCCAGCAGCGTGTCCGCCGCCGTTTTTAGGTGCACAAAGTACGCGTTGACCGCAGCTGCCGCCGCCTCATTGTTGTTGCTGTTGCCGTTGCTGCCAAGTACCTTGTCTGGGTGGTGCAGCGCGGCCAGGCGGCGGAAGCGCGACTTGATCTCGCGATCTGAGGCCGTCAGTGGCACGCCGAGATCGCGGTAGAAGGATCCGGCCCGGCGCAGGTCGTAGTCGGCTTCGTAGATGGTGTAGGCTAGGTAGACGGCCACGACGAGGATGTGGATGCGGCGGCGGTGCTCGGCATAGCGTGGCGTACCCGGTCGCGGATGAGGGTCGCCGGCGCGGATGGTGAGAGAGTAGTAGAGGGACTGGGTCCAGCCGGTCACGAGCTATGCAGAGGGAGGACAGAGTCAGCAGATGGGGCCACAAGGCGTAAACATGCAGCAAAAAATGAAAATAAAATAGAATAAAATAGAATAAAATAAAAAGTATCTTGGCTTACATCTGGCAGAAAGCTCCAGCCCATCAGAGAGAGGAGGTTGGACATCTTTGTCGTTTCTGGGCTCGCCTCAAGGATGTATTTGCATGATTGGCTGTGTAGGGACAAGCAGACAGACAGAAAAAAAAAGGACGGCGACGAGCAGCAGAAACGAAGCTGAGTTTTTTTTTTGACAATTTGCTGTATCACAGCCTTTTGGGCATGTTGACAGGTATATTAGCATTAGCCACCGTCTTCTGGAGGCAGGTACGATTAGACACGCGCCGCGCTGCCGGTGGCTGTCACGTGGCCTACAAGCGTCACAAAGCTGCCCCGCGCATGGCTGTTCATGGAGGAGGAGAGCTAATAATATGTAGAGCATCTAATACAGCACTGATATACGAGAGGCTAAATCTACTTTTCTTTTCTCTCTCGCAGCCACATACTTGTCGCGATCCCTAGTATATTCTGGGAGGGGGGTGTACAGATACTCTTCTATTGTGCGCTTCTCAGAATAGTAACACACACATCATACCTCTTCTCGCTTGCCGTCAGCCAACATGCCTCCCTCAGCCAATCTCGTGGTATGATGAGACGGTGCAACATAACTTGCTCCCCCCTCTCCTCCTCTCCTCCTCTCCTCCTCTTGAAGACCCTCCCCAAACGGACTGACAGACAAATTCTGCAGACCAAGATCAAGGTGCAGCTGAAGCTCTCCATCGCGCGCCTGCGCATGGTGCAGCATCGCGACGAGGCCCTCTCCAAGGCATCGCGCCGGGCCATGGCCCAGCTGCTCGAGGCCGGCAAGGAGGACTCGGCGCGCATCCGCGTCGAGAACATCATCCGCTCCGACATCATCACCGAGCTGCACGAGATCCTCGAGCTGTACTGCGAGCTGCTGCTAGCCCGCGCCGGCCTGCTCGAGAGCCACGTGTGCGACCCGGGCCTGGAGGAGGCCGTCAAGAGCATCATGTACGCCGCGCCTAAGACCGAGATCAAGGAGCTGCAGCAGGTCCGCATCCTGCTGGCCGAGCGCTACGGCAAGGAGTTTCTCGTCGCCGCCATGGAGAACACCGACAGCCGGGTGTCGCCCAAGGTTGTGCGCAAGCTGAGCGTCACCCCGCCGCGCGACGAGCTGGTCCAGGGCTACCTCGAGGAGATTGCAAAGGCCTACGGCATCCGCTGGCCGCGCCGCGCCTGCGAAGACGAGGCCGAGCTTGACGCACCTCCCGAGGCACCAGTACCCGACTTTATCGACCTAGACGACGGCGCTGGGGCTGCCGGGGCTGCCGGGGTCACTGGAGGTGCTGGGACTCCACCAAGTGGCGGCGGCGGCGGCGGCGACGACCTTCTTACGGCTGCGCCGGCGACTCCATCGCGGCCACGGCCGTCAGCAAAGGAGGCCAGGGAGCAGGAAGACCTGACGCGCGCCACGCCGCCCAGAACAGCCGTGGGCAGCACCCCTGCTGCGCTGCCGCTCAGAGTCAATCCGCCCAGCCCGTCCACGGACAATATACATCCTCGGGTCACGCTGGACGCACAGGAACTCAAGCCGACAAGCAGCACAAAGCCCGGCGGCGGAGGAGGCCCTCCTCAAACAGCAACAGCAGCTCCGAGGGCTGCGGCCACGCTGGCCGACCCGGCAGCGCGCCGGCTTGTTGTCAAGAAGAAGGACACCGTGGACGATGAGCTGGCCCGGCGCTTTGCCGAACTGAAGCGGTAGCAGTGCGCAATGCTTCCGCTGTTGTTGGGACCCCGGGGGGAGCTGATGGCCAGCTATGCGCGGAACTGTTTTTACTATTTACATTTTTGCACATGATCTTATGATGTTGATGCTACTTTTTACGGCGTTATCTTTCTTTTTTCTGCATCGGCACTGTTTCTTCTTTTTTTCTTACTTTTTTTTGTCGCTATACAGATGACAAAGTATTGCCCTGGCCAGTTGGGCGTTGTGAATACAAGTCAAACTGAGCAGACTATTCTCTGTATCGTCTATCCCATGTCGTATTCTCTGTCTGGCTGAATAATACACTATGCGCACAGCTTCTCTTCCCTTCACTCGGCCCTTCTTTTCCGCAATACTAACGCGGTCGCTTTCTTTCATAGAAAGACTGAGCGCGTCGTGTCTCCAACCACTGCAGAGAACATCCATTCCTCCTCATTTCCCCGAGGAGCACTAACCAGTCCAACCATGAAGGAAGGCGACAAAGATGGCACGGAGACTAATAGCCCGGATGCCATATGCCCAACAGAGCAAGAGCACCAGACAAGAGACTTGGCATACAGATACCACCAGGCATCGTTGCCGGGACAGTCGCCGACGGACGATAAACGAGCGGCCAGAAGTTTGATTGCACGACAGTGCATTCTGTCTGCTCTGGGCTGGTCGTCTGCGCATGACAAAGTGTACAACGTGCCTCGAAGCGAAAACCCACCTATGAAAGTTCAAACCTCTCCCGCAGACATTAATGGCAGCCAGGGGGGACAGGGGGGACCACACTGCAGAAAACAAAACTGCGAGAAACGGATGCCTCCAGTCTCCACGCCTGACAGTGAAGGAAGCGCGAAAGTAGCTCCTCTGAATCAACAAGGCCTGCAGAGAGTCAAGAAAAAGAAGGCTAAAAAGGCAGCAGCCACTTCGATCAAAGCTATGATGGGCAAACTGCAGAAGGCAGATGGTTATCTGCTTTTCTACGAGGACACCCGCGGATATCCTCTGCCTGCTGAATCTGGACATCGGCTCTCATGGCAAGACGGCGTCTCCGAGGACCAGGATTCCTGCAACCAGCCGCAGCATGGCACAGATTAGAGCTCCTGCCATCTGTCCCAGGCTCACCTCAAATCTCTTCCCGACTCAGGCCTCTACTTTGAAGCCTCTGAGCCGGGCATGCCATTGACATCTGCGGACGGGCCTGGCGTTCTTTCAGATCACTCGGTTGCTTCTGCAGATCGTCGCCACAGAAGCCTCTCTTCCGACCTGCTTCTCGAGCACCAGGCGCCGATGCCGGACATCTGCCGCCAGCCCGTCGACGAGCTGCCAGGCAGGCAGGCACGGCGCAAGCGGCCTACCGCGCTCGACCTGTGGCCTGAGCACCCCGGCTCTCCCGATGCGGCCAGCTCTGTATGATAGTTGGAAAGTTGGTGACGCTAGCGGCATGCGTTGTCCATATATTTCCATCACTGATAGCATTTCTCCATCCCATTTCCTTTATCAAGGCTGTCGCAGTCCTCGCAGCCGAGGGTTCGCTATTCACTAAAGACAGTAGAAATATACCAAACAAAACTAGCTGGACACAACCAAAAAGCCAAGATCCAAAATCCAGAACCAGCAACCTGTGGTAGTAGTGGGGAAGCTGCCAATAAAGAAATGCGCAACCGCAAAAACGCCATATGTCCCTATGCAATCATTTGTTCCCCTGTTGCGCGCCTCCTTGCATGGTATCATCTTCTGTTCCCAGACCGCTCGCTCTTGGTCCCTCGTCTCTCCTTGTTGGAAGAAAAAAAGGCGAGCTCCCTTCCAGCTCCCCTCCCCCCTTTTCCCCTCTTCTTCCCTCGCAAGGCCCTGTTTCGTAGTCAGAGTCTCCCGGCCCAGATATAATGCCCTTGTTTCACTCCAGCTTGTCCAGGTGTTCCAGCCGCGTTAAAACGACCTGCTTGCTCGTCTCCTCGATCTCGCCGGCCAGGAAGACCTCGTCCAGAATGGCGTAAACTTTGTAAAAGTTGAACACGAGGTCTAGCTCGCACACGTTGCCGAAGAAGGCGTCGAGCACCTCCACGAAGAAGTGAATCGCCTCCAGGAACGCCAGCTCGTTGTCGTTGGTGTCCACGCATGCGCAGAAGAACAGGCCCGCATACCGCCGGTACACGACCTTGTGGTCGCGGAACTCGACAAAGTTGCTCTGGTACTTTTGATCGCGGGGGGCCACAAGGCGGTGGACCTGCATGGAGAGTCAGCTAGAGCAGCTCCTCTGTCCAAAACCGGGTTCGCTCCTCTCTGGTCATTTTCTTGGGGCTTTGTCCTTACCTCCCCCTTCAGCTTGATCTTCTCGTCATCCGTGTACGGAACGTACCACTTGGCGAGCCGGGTCTTGCCTCTAAGAAAAGGGCGGCACCGTCAGCGCTGATTGATTCACACTTCAAGAGTCAACGAGCAAGCAAGGCCGAGAATACAAAACCAAGAAGAACTCACTGGCGATTCTGGATCAGAATGAATGAAAGCATGGCGCCGGTAGAGCACGAAACGACAGTCTGCCGTGGTTGGTACGTTGCTAATTCGTTGCAGGACCGACTTGTAAAGTGCAAAAGAAAGTAAGATAGGTAAATCGCAGCGAACCCTGCCGAGTCGTCCGCCGTTGACTTCTAGCATACATGGCCCCACTAAAATCGTGTTTCCTTACATAACTAGAAAAGGGGCAACTATTAGATTAGTATAGCTACCCTGTAGACTGCCCTGTATAATACTGCCGTAATCCGAACTTGTCAACTGCGGAAATGAAAGGTGATTGATTCTACTCGTTATGCGATGTAGATACTATAACTATAAATGTAAAGGTGCATATTTCTATGTCACAGCTCTCCATCCAGCAGCTATAGGATTACTTCCAGGAATTCAGCCCAGCCCAAGGATCTTCCTGCGATGCTGCTGGCTGCTGCTGCTGCTGCTGCTGCTGCTGCTGCTGGCTGTAATAATCCGACTGGCTAACATGATAGGTCTGCTGGGGGCCCAGAGGAGGAGGACCTCGGGGTGGCGGTGGCGGCACGAAGCCATAGCTCGGTGCCACAGCCGAGTGGGGAGTCTGGCTGACGGCTTGCTGATTTCCATATGTACTGTACTGGTTTCCCGGCTGTCCAAACGTTGTCTGCGTAGGCGCTGGAGAGGTCGGTCCCACAGGCCGCAGCACGTTGACACCGAAACTTGTGACTGTGGGCGGGGGTGATGCCGGTCCTGGGATACGGCCATGTGCACTTGGATTGTATGTCTGCTGACCAAACTGCGTGGCATATGGTGAAGGCATAACGCCTTGGTTGGCTGGAGGAGAGGTTGGAATTTGGTACTGACTCGGAAACTGTGCTTGTGAGTACTGAGGTGTCGTGGCACTAGACAAATACAGCGGAGCGGGAATCTGCCGGCCGCTGACATTCGTGGATACGGAGATTGAAGGAGTTCCGCCATGCTTTGGCGGCGATGGCGTCGACTTCTCCAAAGACATCCTTTCCATCAGGCCGCGCAGCCGGTCCCTTTCGAGCTCGGCCTGGGCGCCCTTGTTCGCAGCACGGTCTTGCTCGATCTGGTTCAAGAGCTGCGCGCCTTCGGACCGGCGGTTGTTCACAAACGCTTCGACGTTCTTCTCAAGGCTTTCTACTGTTTCTTTCATCTCGGAATACCACCGCTTGGCACTCTGCAGGCCGGCTTCAAGATCGAGAAATTCCTGGTAAGCGCGCTTGTACTTGTTGATTACCGACGACCGTTGCCGCTGAATGGACTCATATTTGCTCTGCTCGGCATGGACACGCTTGTCCTGAAGTAGGCTGTTGAAAGCGACTGTGAGCTCTTTCAAGAGAGCGGCCTGCTTGTGGTTGGCCTGGACCAATCGATTTTGGTGTGTGCGGAACTTCTCCAACTCAGACTTAAATAGCTGGTTCTCGTAATTCGCAATTGCCTTCTTGTTCAGGATGAGTATCTGGGAGATATCATCGTTGTGGATCTAGACGTTCACCGTTAGCCGGACAAAGAGCCCCCTGCAAAAAGACGGGTCACCGTCTACTTACCTTGTCCTTGAGATCTTTGAGGATTTGGTTTCGCTCCCGCTTGATGAGACTCAAACTTTGAAGAACATCCTCCACCTTTGCGATCTGGTCAGGGACGCTGGGACTGCTGTCTCCGAAGTCGGCATCCAGCAGGTTAGCCTCGCTTGGGCTGGTGTTCTGGCTGCTCATCTTGCCCCGCACCTTAGTGAAGGACCGGTGAAAGAGCGCATCAATCTCGCCATGTTGAGCCGCGGAGCGCATTTCCTCAAATTCGCTATCGTTCTGACGGAGCTTCGTGGCAAGCATACCGTCACTCTTGGATGCCTCGTCTAGAGCTTCCCTGTAACTCCGAATGTCATTGCGAAGCGTACTAGTAAGTCGCGAGCTCGGCTGTTGAGTCCACTCGCTTTCGTACTTGGACCTCATCTTCTCACAAACACTCTCCTCCATATCCAGCTGTTTTGTGCTCTTGTCAAGAATGTTTATGATTGCATCTCTCTCCTGGCGCAATGAGTCGAAGATCAAGTCTGGGTTCTCGTGATCGGCCACATCCACGCACCACGTGCGAAATTCCTCATCAGGCAGCACATCCTGGTCAAATCCACCTTTGAGGACCTGAAGGGCTCCTGGGAGACGTAGGTAGTCCAGACTGGCTTCCATCTCACCGTTTGCTGTATCTACTCGTTCTGTTTCTGCACGGACAATCTTCGCCTTCTCTTCATCGTAAAGACTCGCAGATTCCGTGACGGCCAAAGGTATGATTTTGGAAAAGAGGTCGGGGCCCGTAATTCGCTGGATGTCCTGCCCTGCGTAAAGCTCGCTGACAGGTATTGGCTTGCAGGCTGGCAACTTGGCGACAGGAGAAACGCTTGAGGAATCAGGTACGGTATCGTGATAGATGAAATCGTTGTCTTTGGACAAGCCGCGGAGTCTGTCCTGTACGCTCGCCAGATGCCTCTTCGTTAAGCCAACTAGTAAGACATTGGTATCTGCTCCCAAGTTGGAACTTGAAGGGGCAGAGCTGGGAAAGTTGCTGGCAGCTTTAGCAGCATCTTTTGCCAGATCTTCCGCGAGCTGCAGGCGTGCGACTGCGATACCGTGGTGATTTGCATCATCGTCAGCCAAACCTTGAAAATACTGCGCCATGGAGTGCATTAAATTAGACTTGATCTAAGCGGGAGTGTACGGTCAGTAAATATCAAGAATATGGAGCACGGGTTTTGCACGGAGCCGTACCTGAACGAACAGGAGCCAAACTTTCTCAAATATCGCTCTTTCGACGTTTCCTTGGACACCTTCGACAGCTTGGCTATAAAGGGAACCGGCATGACTAGCAAGCTTGGCCAGGAGGCCAACTTTCTTCTCATCAGCAATCTGCTTTTCGAGGAAGACTTCTTGTGCCTGGGCCAGCATGATGCTTATTAGAGTCTTCACCGTTTCCCGGCTAAGATCCGCAGATGGAGCGTGGAGAAAATTTTCGTTGATGTACGTGAACATGCCGGCAGACGCTTGGAAGGAATGGTAGGCAGTTTTCAGGCCCGTTTCCTCAGAGCGGTTCTGGAGAGCAGCATGGCAGGACAGAACGGCGGATATGTTAAATATAACAGACGCCTTTTCGAAGGCAAGAGAGAATTGTGAGGTCGCCTTGTGTGTAAATGCGTCAAACCTGGTCCAGTTAGCAAAATCGGTCCTTGTCATTCCAATATGACATGACTGCACTCATGCTATCGTCTCATCGTCAATATGCGCTTCACACCCTCTTGTACCCACCAGGTAAATGAGATGCGAATATGCTGCTCGTCGACTGGAAATCGCAGATCGAGAAGCTCTAGCTGGCCATAATACCGATAGAGCAGATCTCTTCCGGAACTGCTGTCTTTGCCGGCGCCACGCATGTCTTGCCTGAGGCGGTTGAGGGTCGCACACTCTTCCGCATAGCGTTCGGGGTCGTCGCCGTAGGTGTCTCGGATGTAGGATTTGAGAGGGACAACCCAGTCGATCTCGTTTGTAGCCTTAAGCGGCACCGAGATCATGGGAACCTGCGCCATTGCCAAGCTGGTATGTGACCGAGCCGGAAAAAGGCTGCCACAAATATTATGTCACTTGTCGGGTCGAACTCTGATTGGGGCCGCGAACTCCCAGACCGATGCGCGCCGCGAGCTGAGCCCGTAGGACCCGAGATGTAAGAGTTGTCGTTGCGAGCGAGATAGGCGAGCAGGATACGGTGGCAGGAAGATTCGCGAGACCGATGTCGAGGCGGTGAAGGAAGTTCGAACAGCTCGAAGCTATCACGCAGCAGGCACCAGAGGTTGGCCAAAACAGATTTCAGTGTGAACCTAGCAGTCCGAGTAGTGCTGAGCCGTGTGTTCCGATGTAGCACGAAGAAATGGTGAGTCGGGATGGGCGAATGGTGATGACGAGCAAGAGGAAAAGAGTAGTATCTGAGGACTGGTAGCTGCGTTCCAGCAACAATAGAGAGACCTTGTTTCGTTTCGTCGTAGAGAGCGTGGAAAGTCGGGGATGCTAGCGGAAGAGTGAACGATATCGGCAGGCGCAGTCGTTGGGCGGCAAGGCAGCAACGTAATGAGGAGTTAGGGGATGGGGGAGACTAATCCGGTGACAGCGAACAAGATAGAAATTATGGTAGACAACGAAGCCTCTATCCAATTTTCAGATCCAAGGAATAAATGCTAGCCGCCCACGATGGACGTGAGGCGATGCAAATCACAAGAACCTGAGTAAAGGAGGGGGAGTTTGGAACTGCTCTAGTTGGCGGAAGGAGTAAATGTGGGACCAAGATGGGAAGGTGGGCTGGTCTCTTTTCCCATTGTGACGTGGGGCATTTGACGACCGTTGGCAATAATTTGTGATATAGACTGCACTTTCTATCATGCCAGTAATTGTAGCAGCTATTCCGGAAGCAATTCTTGCAGCTGTGCTCCCATGGCTCAGAACGCGTGTGCGACGACTGGCCAGAATTTCTATTGAGTGAAAACTAAAGCTCTTGCATTTTCCCCATCGACGTTGCCGATCAGGAGGCTTAAGCGCCCAGGAATGGTGCTGCAACTTAGCAGAACATTTAGGCCTACGACACTCGAACGATATGAATGGGCTTCCCACAGCCGGTCACCCTTTCCTTTGACGATTGTCGTGAAAGTGACTGTGTTATCATATCTACAATCGCCAGGGCACGGCTAGTATTGCCGCATAGCAGACGCACACGGCATACACGGCATCTGGCAACTGGCAACTGGCAGCTGGCTGCAGACGACCTCGGGAGGGCCAGGCCTACTAAAGCGGCCGCTTCTGCAACCTCAGATCTTCAACAGCCGGAGTTTTGTGGAGGGTAGGCAGAGGGGAACAACGAAAGACAGGCTGCCGACAGCAACGAGCTTGGTGGCTGCATGCAGACAGAGGAGCAGCCAAGAACCATGGGCTGTCGGTCGCCGGCTCCATTCTTTTTGTCCAGGCTTGCCCTGTGCTATCCCATCACGCAGCGTCTCATTCCAGGCATGTAGTCGTACTCGTGCTTGTGTGTTGTGACTGGAAGGCATGAAGAAAGCAGCCAACCAACGAGGCGCTCGAGACTGAATAGCTTATGCAGGCGACAACTGCATCCCCTGTCCAGCAGTTCTGATTGGCCGGCAGAGGGAATTGTCCCTGGGGGTATGCGAGCGGCAATAGGATAGAAGGTGGGTTGGGGGCCAACACCCTGTTCCATACTTGCCAACAACCAATCCACAACAGCGGCCCGCGATTTCGATGCAAGGTTTTTGCACTTTAGTGCTTGCTTATACACAAATGCTTTACCTTGGGACATGATAGCCAATGTGAAGAGAGTAGAAGGGCAGAACAATAAAACCCAATACTACTTTGACAAGTTCAGTCAAGCGTATTACAATCAATAAAATTGTAGGTTTCCATCTCGTTCTAAATGAAGTCATGTGTACTCAACAGAGCTTTGAAAAAGAAAACGCAATCTTAGATCTATAAGAGTCCGGGGTGAAAGGCAAACAGTACCAGAAAAAAAGAAAAAAAAAAGACATGATGGAAAAAAAACGTACAACAGCGGGTATTCGCTGGTCGTCACCGACCCAACTACTAATCCGCCGATTACTGGTTTAACTAGGGGAGAGCGGACGGG